>RJWM01045490.1:0-12766 GCA_004363535.1 Dasyprocta punctata | reverse complement strand
AGGACTTGGCACACGTGCAAAAGGGGAGCAGGAGGTTTATTTGTGGAACTAGAAGAAGAACGTAGAAGTTACTTTTGGAAAGATATGCTGCAGTTTTTCAGGCCCAGTGCCAAGCTGGGTGGATGCCAAATTAGAGATAATTAAACTCCAGGCTGGCAGAACCCACCAATTTCTCTACTTAATTCTTTTTTTTTTTTTTCCTTTTTTGCAGCACCAGGGATTGAACTCACAACTTCGCGCCTGCCAGACAGGTGCTTAAGCCATTGAGCCAAACTCCCAGCACTAGTTTTCTGAGGCAGAGTCGCACTATGTAGCTCAGGCCGTCCTTGCGCTCAGTGTTGTAGCCCAAGGTGACCTGGAACTCACAACACTCCTCTTACCTCAGCCTCCCGAGTGCTGGGATTAAAGGTGTGCACCACCGTGCCCGGCTCCCTACTTAATTCTGAATGGTGGAGTACAGTATGCACTTCTGGGCTCCCCCTTGGTCCCACTTGGGTCCACCCAGCTGCCTATCCCCATAGACGCACAAGTACAGACACGGCAGAGGGGATGTAGTGTCATTTATGTGAGAAACCCAGCCATTCCCAGGTCTGCATTTATCGATTTGTTCATTCCGAGGATGGTGAGCAGTAGCTGGAAACTGCTGCTGACTGGGTGGGGACTCGTGTCCTCAGGAGACAAAGTGTTTTATTCTTATACCTCCCCTCCATGATTGTTCTTGGGCCTTCAGCCTTTTAGGAAATTAGGAGGAGTGCTTGCAACTTCCTATAAATTATAACTACTTCAGAGTAAAAAGTAAAAAAAAAAAAAAAAAAAAAAAGCAGGAGTGCACACGGACCGGGCACTTGTCGCACAGGAAGCTGGCAAGGCTGGTAAAAACAGGGCCCTCTACTCCAGCCGCCCACCTGCACCCAGGCTGGGTCCCCGCTCCTTTCAGCTGGTGCCAATCTGATAAGTGCAGGCTGCCTTTCCATTCATACCTCTGGGTTGTTAGTGGGAGAGAACATTGCATCCTATCCCAGATGTCGTCTGGTTTCCGTCTGGTGCCCGTTTCCTGTGGGTCTTGTGGCTGGGAGCCTGGCGAGAGGCCTGCATCTGGCCCTGGACCATCTGGATTTGTCTTCCTGCCCATCTTCAGGAGTGTGAGTTTGAGGAAAGACCTTAAGTATGGAAAAGTGAGTTTATTAACAGTTTGGCCAGATTGCACAGAGACACTCCAATCTGTGGGTGGGCAGAACGAAAGCAGGAAGTGTGTGTCTGCTGTGTGGACCACATCACCCAGAGAAATGCCGGAAGTCTGATCCTGTGGGAACTTTCTCCTTGCAGGACCGGGGTGATAGTGTCACCGCGAGACGGAGGAGCGGCCTGGGCGGGAGCCTCGTCTCCGGAGGCTGACGCCAGCTCTGGCTGAGCCTGGGGGACCGGCTGGCTGCCGTGGACGCGGAAGGATGAGTGGGATGCGCGCAGCCCCGCGCCACCCCTCCCTGCGTGTCGACAGCGCTCTCCCGCTCTGCTCCCGACTCTCAGACGGAGCTTGGAGGGCGAGCCTGTGATTTTTGTTAGAGCTCAGGATAATACAGCAGAATAACAGCACCTTTTTTCTTTTTGTCGGGGCCTTAGGCACACTCGGCACAGGCTGTCCCGCTGAGTTCACCGCAGCCCAAAGAATTGTGTTGGGACCTGCACCCAGCTGCCCTGTCCACCTGGGGAGGTGGGCGATGGTCCCGGAGGATCTGGGAGGGTTCACCCTTGCTAGGCAGGTCGTTAGACGGCAGCAGGCCTGAGGGGTGAAGAGGGAAGGGGTCCAAAACAGCATGTGTTGCCAGTTGAGAAACAAAAACTTGAGTGTATAACATACTTACTGTCATTTCTTAGCTCTCAGACCACAGAGACCCCGCTGAGCGGCCAGCCACCTTCACGGTGACGCACAGTGCAGTCCTGGTGTCTGGTCACCAGGCCATCTACCCAGAGCAAGGCACTCGGCGTTCAGGCTGCCAGAGCTCCAAGCCGGTGGTCCCAGGAAAGGAGGTGCTCTTTCCAGACCCCCCACCTGTGGCCAGGCGGCTTAAACTAAGAACTTACCTCTGTGAGCTTCTTACACAAAGCCCCTGAGGAATCACTGACCAGCTACAGAGGACAGGAAGTTACTTTGGAACTCCAGGTAACAATGCTCATAAACACTGTAACTACCCCAGTTTCCTGAGCCCGGAGCCGCTTCCCTTTGCATGAAGGACTGTGGGAAAGCGAGCCGGGAGTGGTGCTCAATGGCACTGCCGCCTTCCCACGTGAGGCCCAGGGCTTTCCAGAGTCCACCGAGCTCCTTCATCGAGGGCACGAAGAGCCCAGGGCCCAGGAGCAGCTGCATCGGGACACTGGCCTTCCCCCCGTGCTGCCAGACTGTGCCTCCCCCACATCCTCGCCACGCATGACGGGTCCAGGAGCGCCTGGGGTGTGTGTGGGTGCGGATGTGGTGTCCCCCGGCTCCGCACCCTGCTATTGGCCAGCCTGGTGTCCCCGTTCCTAGATATCCAGACCTGGCCGCGGCCCGGTGTCGCCACTGCCATGCCTCCGAGGCTGACGGCCTCCTGCCTGCTTCCACTCCTGCTGGCTGGTCTGGTGCAGCCGGACCTCAGGGAGCCCAGGCCTGAGGCCATGAAGGTGGGTGCGCTCCGGCGAGGGGCTGCAAGGTGTGAGTGTGGTGCTTCCTCTGCCTTCTTCTCGGTCCCGTGCCTTCCTGCAGGATTCTGACTCTGCTTTCTTTCTCTTTGTGTCACCTGTCAGGGTGACCGAGGGCCCCACAGCGGAGACGGGAGTTGACCTGTCCCACCCACAGGGCAGGTGCCAGGTTTGCGCCTCCATCACAGAAGAAAGTTTGGGGTGCATCTGCTAGTGAGAGGCTTACTAAGCAGAGATGAGAAGTGCTGAAGAGAACCGAGCGTGGCTGGGGCAGGCGTGTGTCTCCAGCTGGGCGTGTCTGCGGGGCCTGGGGTGCAGACTGTGGCACTAGTGAGGACGGAGGGAGAGGTCCCACTGACATGCAGGCCACAGCTCCTCCAGCAGGGAGTGACACAGCCGCAGCCCGCCTGCAGGGAAGACCTTCTGCAGGCAAAGGGCAGCGGCGGTCTCGCCATGCTTTGGGCGACCTCAGAAAGTTTTGGCTGGGTTGGTGTCCCTAAGTTTTTCTTGTCTCCTTTCCAGCTACCTTATTTTTCCCATGCTGGCTCGCTTCTGGGTCCCCAAGCCTCTCATCTCCTCGACTGTCCCTCCCTCCCGTAAACAAGCCAGCCTTGACTTGATCATGCGCAGTGCGCATGGTGGCGGTGGGGGGGGTGGTGGTCCTGCCCTGGCCTTTTGCTCCTCCTCTCCTGAGCAGCAGCCCCAGACACCCCGCAGCCACATCGGCACCAGGCACCTCTGGATCTGAGGGTGGCATCGTGGTGGGCATTGGAGGTGGGGCCTGAGGTGGGAAGCTGGGCTGAGCCTCCACAGACCCATGACCTCGGACTGAGGTGGGGCTTCTTGCTGGTCCGGTGACCCCCGCCGGGAGAAAGCCCCTCCTGTGCATGCTTCAGGGATAAAATCATGGTTACCGGAGTAACATGAAACACTTGGAAAGACGACCAGGGGCTTAACTCAACTGGGCTTCCCGCCAGCTGTCCTGGAATCCGGCCTCTTCTGTGTATGACTCAGGTCCCATCTCCATGAAATGTCCTGGGAAGAGTGTCCCAGGCATGGCTGGGCCAGCACGGAGGGGAAAGGAGTCTCGACAGCTCTGTCCTCCAGGGCCCGCCCGCCCCTCCCTCGATGTGTGACAATGAACTCGTCACCCGTCCGCCTTCCTCCACCACCAGTGACGGCACTGGCCTCTCACGCCGTGCCTAGCACAGCATCCGCTACTTGTTTATGAGTAGCAGTCTCTGGCTTTTGGAGGGAGCAACAAATATTACACGTATAATACATTCCACAGCAGGCAGCTCTGCTGAGATCCTTGGCCCGCTCTAAAGCTGGCTGGAAAGCTCCCTGGGTGACTGCAGTTTGGGAATTGGTGCCATTTCGCTGGGCTGCAGGCTCTGGACTTGGAATCTGCATGGAGGAAGCTGTGTCCAGCAGCTGGAATCAGGAGAAGCCGGACTTAGCGGAAAGGGGATCCAGTTCAGGGTCCCGCTGAGGACTTGCCTCCTGGTTCTCAGCGTGACTTTCATTGCAGCAGCAAGAAAAAAAGCAAGCAAGTGCAAGAAAGGCAAATTCTTAAAAATGTTCAACGTGGACCCAGGCACCATGGCGACGTGATGCTCTCCACGTGTGTGTCAGGGTCCGGGCACATGCAGGTGTGTGTGCAGGTAGAGAGAGGCACAGAAACCGACAGAGCGAACACTTCTCCCCGCAGAGAGGGACTGAACAGCTGCAATCTGTATGATAGTGACAGAGCCGGTGGGCTTAGGGCTGGAAACGGGTTTTATTTTGTATAACTCCGTCTCTGGGTGAGGACAAATGGGCCTGTGGAAAACCCTTTCTTGTCACTGCATTTCTAAGAAGCCAAGTGTAGTCTTTAGGTCTGGGCCTTCCTGATCAGAGAACGCCTTGTGCCTTCCCTCCAGCCAGTTCCTCAGCCTTTTTCTCTCGAAATAGTCTGGTGGGTGGCTCCTTCTCATCCTTCCCACCTTACCTCCGCATGTTCTGGGAGCAATACCCCGCAGCCTGCCAGCGCAGGGAAGGGACCAGCCTGAGCTGGTGGGCACTGCGGCCTTGGTAAGCGCAGGTCCTGCGAGGATGAGATGAGCAATGGGGCGGGGTCCGTGGGAGGAGGGATCTAATGGGAGCGTCTCAGTGTGACTTTAGAGTAGAACGTATTTCCATTCTGTGATGTCGCTCTGCTGCGTCAGGAGCGGGAGACCCGGAGCTGGTGACAGAGGAGCGCACCTGGACGACAGCTGTGTGTGGTGGCTTGGCCGCTGCTGGACGCAGTGACTGGACTGGCAGGTTCTGGGGCTGCCGGCGTCCCTTTTTGGCATGACACAAATCTGGGGCCTCGCAGGGTTGGCATCCCCGACAGAGGGGAGGAGGAACAATATCAGACTCCAGGACGTGGTGCTTGGAGGGCCGCCAAGGTCCCAACAGGAATCTAGATGAATAGCTGCGTTTCACTTGGGGAGAAATCGAGGGCCAGGGCGAGAGCTGCCCTGCTCACCGAGCGGCTGAACAGCCGCGCTGGAGCCCCAGGCAGGCGCTGTCACCGGGGTGAGAAGTCGGACAACCCAGGGAAACAGGCAGCAGGGCCACCACGGTGCTTCGCCTTCCTGGGGACGCCAGTCAGGTGCCTTCAATCAGGCGCCAGCCTCCGGGTCACAGAAGCCCCGCCGGTCCCCTGCGCCTCCCACCCGCGCACGCAGCCCTTTTCCACACGCCCACGCCCCCACCTCCGCGGAAGAAACAGAGACTCGGCAGCTCTTTGCGCAACAGTCCGTTAGAGCTTAAATCCAAATCCTAGGTTTCATTCTTGCCTTTGATCTCCTTAGACAACGGTAGCTTGTGTTCTGAGTCTGAGTTCACACCGTTCTATTCTGAGTCCTTTGAGAGGTTACACAGCCCCAGGAAGCTGCCGCTGACCTGAAACGCCTTCCAGATGGACTGCAACAAAGACGCGGACGGCACCATCTTCAACCACGAGGCCGTCGCCCTGGGCGGGAAGGAGCGCGTCCACTTCTCGCAGTTCTCGGGAAAGCTCGTCCTCGTCGTCAACGTGGCCACCTACTGCGGCCTCACCGCGCAGTACCGGGGTAAGACTCGGACCTCACGTCCGCGGGACTGCGCCCCGGCCCTGTGCCCTGGGCCGCGCCTGGGATTCCTCCCTAACTTAACAGCGTCCACGGTACACACGCGCCTCGTCCACCGAGGTCCGATCCCACAGAGCCCAAAGCAGGCAGCCTGGCTGCACACACGGTGGACGGCGCCGGAGCCCGAAGGGCTGCACACGTTTGAAGATAAGAACTTCCTCTGTGTTTCTGAGTACGTTGTGCTTGGCAGAAGTAATGCATTCGCAGGCTCAAAATTCAGAACAAAGAGACTTGGAGTGAAAAATCTTTCCGCCTCCTGCTTTCCTGTCACACAACCAACATCATCATTTTCATAAAATAGCGATCTTTCTGCCTGCTTTCCCCCATTCATAACATACAGAAAACATGATTTGCTCTTGTTTTTAAATGAACAGTTTTGAGTTCAGTCTGTTTCCTCATTTTTAAAGACTGAATCATTGGCCCATAACCCATCTACCATCTGAGGAGCCGCTAGAGGCCTCCGCGCACCCGCAGCAGATGGGGAATGAGGCCCCAGCTCTGCCCCTGCTCTGCGGGGCCCAGGACAGGAGGGGTGCCCCACGGCTCCAAGGACCACTTGGAGGCAGGAAGCACCCTCTGCTGTTTCCAGAGGAGCGCAGAGGTGTGGCTGGCTGGGCTGCGGCTGCGTGCCTGCCGGGGTGACCGAGCAGGCGTCCATCTGTGTCAGACTTCCTCTCGGGGAGGTGGGAGCAGAGGCTGCTCTCGTGGCTCCCAGGCGGACACAGCTCTGCAGCCCGTAGGGTGCCCAGCTGGGGGCCCGGCTTCTCCCCGCTGTGCTCTGTGAAGTGCGCCGGGAGAAGCTCTGTGCCTGTGCCCTGGTCCGATCCATCACAGAAGCAACCAGGGCCGAGCGTCTAGCAGGGCCCACAGGTGACCAGGCCGTCCCAGAGGAAGCGGGCAGGAGTGTCCCTGTCCCCAGCCCAGGAGAGGCCGCAGTGGCTGTGATTTGCTGCACAGGTGGGAGCAGCCGGGACACCTGCAGTGGCACCGCAGTGCGCAGGCTCCTGTCCCTTCCGGGGCCTCTGTCCCCTGGCATGAGCCACGCCGGGTCTTTCTCCACACACAGTAGTCTCTAAGCCAGCCCGGCGCCTGTGCCTTTCACACTGCAGAGCTGAACGCACTTCAGGAGGAGCTGAAGCCCTTCGGCCTGGTGGTGCTGGGCTTTCCCTGCAACCAGTTTGGAAAGCAGGAACCGGGAGACAACAGCGAGATCCTTCCTGGGCTCAAGTGAGTGGCTCCCGAGCACCCTCCCTGCCCAGGCCTCGGGTGGACCGAGGGGTGAGGCAGCTTCGGGCTGAGCTCGCCAGGCCACTGCGGCCTGGCTGACGCCAGAGGGCCGTGGGAAGATGGGGCAGTGACACCAGCACGGAGGCGCGAGGGGGGGGGGTGAGGCTGAGGCCTGCAGTGACCTCGTCCTCCCGCCCACCTCCTCTGTCCACCACTCTCCTGCCACCCGCATGCTTCCGCACCTGCCGCAGGTATGTCCGTCCAGGGGGAGGATTCGTCCCCAATTTCCAGCTTTTCGAGAAAGGGGATGTGAATGGCGAAAAGGAACAAAAAATCTTCACCTTCTTGAAGGTGAGCGGCTCACTCGCGTAGGCCTCCTCCTTCTCTGGAATGTTCTTAGCACAGAGCTCGTGTGGGGGAAACAACCCGGCTGGCGCCAGGGGTGGCGCTTTGGGGAGGGGACCTGCAGCCCAGAGCAGGACTTGGTTTCCATTCATTCCTGTGTCCCTGGGCCCTGCCGGGCGGGCATGGGTGGGTGGCAGCTGTCTGAGGAAAACCTCCTTGTGCGCTGGCCCCATTCACTGGCAGGGGTGTCGAGGAACCTCCGCCACCTTAGCAGGCTGAATGGTGACATAAAGGAGGTAGCAAAGCTCCTGCCCTTGCCGGGCGTGGTGGTGCACACCTTTAATCCAGCACTCCCAAGGCTGAGGTAGGTGGAGCGTTGTGAGTTCCAGGCTGGCTTGGGCTACAACGTGAGCAAGGCTGGCCTGAACTACACAGTGCGACCCTGCCTTGCAAAAAAAAAAAAGGGCTAGGAGTTCGGCCTAGTAGCTTAAGCGCCTGCTTGGCAGACGCAAGGTTATGAGTTCGATTCTGGTACCAACAAAAAAAAAAAAAAAGGTTGCTGTCCTCTATAGCAGGGCAGCACAATGTAGTGGGCACCGTCATGAACCCTGACTTGGGGACCAGAGGACGCCAGGGCTGAAAGGACCCTAAAGGGCAGGCTGTGGATGGAGACCGGGCTGTGTCAAGTATTGATAGATCCACAGTAACCCCAAGAAAACAGAGCCCTCCAGAGGGGATTTCCTAAACAGACTCCCCGGCGTCTGAGGATTGTGGGTGGCCCGTCCTTTACACTTAGGATGCTCTTTTCACAGTGAAGCGATGCGACAATGGCGATTAGTATTTTTCATATCGCTCCCAAACCACACTGAAAGGCCCCTGGCTCACTGAGCCTCAGGCTCCCATGGCAGCGTTCACTTTGTGGGGAAGGAGACGCAGGTCCGGCCAGGGCAGCAGGAGGGGCGGCCCAGCTGACCCCCTCCGCCTGACCGTGACGGTGACGGGGAGCACAGGACGCTCACCCGCCTGGGCGCGGCGGCCGCTGTCTCTCAGGAGTGTCCGCCTCCCTGGGGGCAGAGGCGACTCCTCTCTCCTGTCTCCGCCCAGCGCTCCTGCCCTCACCCCTCCGAGCTTGTGGGCTCCTGGAAACGCGTCTCCTGGGACCCCATCCGAGTCCACGACATCCGCTGGAACTTCGAGAAGTTCCTGGTGGGGCCGGACGGAGTCCCTGTGGCGCGCTGGTTCCACCAGACCCCGGTCAGCGCGGTGAGGGCCGACATCCTCGCCTACCTGAAGCGGCTGCAGAGGAAACAGGGAGGCTGAGGCGGGAGGCGCCGCTGCCCCTGGCGCCAGGCCCGGGGCTCCGTCTTCTCGCCGCGCCGTCCGCCTGCCGCCTCCACTCGCCGAGGTCCCCCACCCCGCCGGCTCGGCCGAACGTGCCAGGCGGCGGGCGAAGAGTGGAAGGCTGCACCCCGAGCCGCGCGCCCCGCCGGGTCCTTCCCGCCCGGCCTCCCTTCGCCTCCCGCGCCCGCCCGCCCCTTGGCCGCAGCAGCTCCGCGGCGCCCGCTCCCCGGGCGCGAGGCCTCGGCTCGGGTTCATCTCCTGGAGGACGAGGCGCCCTGGTCCGGGCCTCCGCTTCGCAGCCTCCCCCACCACCCCAATAAAATGTGTCCCGCAGCACCGCAGGCCTCGGGGTGCTCTTCAGTCCGCACCGCGGGCGCGCTGGTGTCCCCGCCTCCGCTCACGCCGCCCCTGGCGCCCGGCGGCCACCTCGAGGTCCCGCCCTTCCGCGGCTGTGCCCGGGTCCGCGGGGACCGAAAGCGCGCGGGGAGGAGGAGCCGAGCAGCGTCCGAAGCCGAGCGCCCAGGCTGGCGAGGACGGCCCGGGGCGCCGCCTGGAGTCAGGGTCCCACCGCGGAGCGCCCCGGGGAGGTGTGAGCGGGCGGCGGGCGGACCCGCGGCTCCCGCGGGAGGAAGCTGGTGCTCCGGGGTCGGGGGAGGCCGCAGGTGCTGTCACGCGGGAGGGCCCCGCAGTCTCCGGGGGTCCTGCAGGAACCCCACCCCCCGCCGCGCAGGCGCCCAGAGAGCCGCATCTCAGGCCCGAGACTTAGCTGTCTGACAGCTGGATTCCAAAGGACGGGCCAAACCGAGCCCCTGTGCCGCTGTCGGCGTGGGCCGGCGGTGGACGGGACCTGGGGCCCCTGCTGCTGGAAGACAGTGCCCAGGGCGCTGCCTGCCTCTGCCTCCGCCGCCGCACAAGAGGCTGAATTACAGGCTCCTAAAGCAGGAGGCAGGGCCGCCGCGGGAAAGCATAGCCAGCCGAGGGGCGCTCCCCGCAGGAGTCCCGAGCTGGCCCCAGACGGCGCTGTGGCCTGTGTGTCGCTCAAAGGCCCACGAAAGCCGAGTGTGGCGCCAGAGAGCCAAGGGGTGGGAGCCCAGAAACCGGGGGCGGCTGAGCGGAGTCACTGTCGGGGGCCACTAATGGCCGGGGTCACCTAGGACACCGAAGGACACGCAGCCTGAACACACGCAGAGGCCCGTGCCAGCGGGAGGGGTCGATTTGGTCACATAGTTTAATACTCTTGACAAAAATACACAGAAATTTGATCTTTTGTCTGTAAATATTCAAAGAAAAAAGCCTGAAATGTAAAAGCAACAGACGTTGGATGAATGTGAGCAATGGATCTCTCCAGATGTGAGACTTCAGGAATTTTTCAAATAATTGCCCGGGGCTTTTGTTTGTTTGTTTGTTTGTTTTGTTTTTGTTTCTTGAAGCAAGGTCTCACTGCAGTTCAGGCTGGCCTTCAACTCACTTTGTAGCCCGGGCTGGCCTCAAACTCACAGCGAACCTCCTGCCTCAGCCTCCCCAGTCCTGGGATGACAGGCATGCGCCACCGTGAGGGGCTGCCTTAGTTTTCCTGCGTTTACTTACCTGTGCTGTATCTGCACCCCTTTTGTTTTTTTCTTCCTTCCATTCGTTGTTATTATTTTGGGTGCTATGGGTCTAACGCAGTGGTTGTTTGAAAGAAGGCCGACGTCTCCCCATGTCTCGGGGTGGGAAGCGTTTAGCATTCCCGGGTGGAACCTGAGCGAAGCCCGGCTTCCAGTCGCCGTGTGGGTGCACTCGTCCCACACACCAGTGGCCTTTCCCCGTCCGCAGGAAGCTCTCCTGGTTCCGTGCTCGCTCTGTGCTCCTGGGTCCCCACGATGCCCAGCCGAGTCCCAGATGCTCCAAGTCTGCAGGACCCCATGCTGGGCGCCCATGACTGAGCTCCATGTGAACTCACAGCCACCTGGGAATCAGTGTGGAGATTCCTCGAAAGCGTAAACTAGAAACTCCGTTCAACCCAGCTGTTCCCCTTCTAGGGACTTCCTGGAAGAGCCACAGTCCTGGTACCACAGTGACCCCCACACACCCGTGTTTACAGCAGCACAATTCCTAACAGGCGCGGCCTATCTGTCCATCTGCATGGAACGGCTGCGGAAAACGTGGTGTGCACACACGGGAGTACTACGCTGCCTTCAAGAAGGCTACTAAGCATCACATGGCTCCTCTCATATGAGAAACCCAAAATAAAAGAGCAAAATCAAACACAAAGGAAACCAGAGATAACAGGAAGGAGGGAGATGGGTCTTTTCCAGGCGGGGCGGGGACAAGCGGCAGAGGGAAGGGAGCACAGGCGTGCGAACACAGGCAAACGCGGACTGCCAAGGAAAACACGGACTGGATTCAGAAACGGAGGGGGGGGGCGGGGCGGCGCGGCGCGGTCAGACGCGTTGGCCAGGTGCGTGGCCCTGCGAGTCGCGTCCAGCCCAGCGCGGCCCAACCGCCCCACGGACGACCGTGGCCCGTGTGCCCGCCGCGCGGCTTGGGAAGTGGGGACTTCTCTCCAAGCAGCGAGCTCTTCAAGAGGCTGAAAAAGTGAAGCGAGCCAGCGACGCAGGGATTCGAACCCTCAGCCTTTGACCCGAAGTCGGATGCCTCGTCCACTGGGTCCCGTCACGGCCGCCAGGGAGCGCGATACAGACGCCCCTGCGAGCGCACCGCGGACCCCACAGGCGCCTGGAAACCACCGAGGAAGCGCGGCCTCCGCTGGGGCCACCGCCGCGTCCAGGTGTCCCAAGCCTGACGCACTGGTAGCAGCTTCAGGGGGGCGACTGGGCCAGGAGTCACCACGGGTAGGCCACTAGCGGTCTACAGCTGGGGGTGCCTTTGCGGGGTGCCGCGGGGCGCCAGGAAGTCACTGTGGGCTTCATTCACATGAGAATGAAGAACAGGACCGTTCATTTATAGTCCTCCTCCTTCGCCTCCCTCTCCTTCATCCTGGCTCTTAACACATTTTCCTAAAGGCTATAAAATTTACTAAAGTCATTATATGCAATACAGAAAAACCTAGAAGTCACAAAAAAAGAAATGTTATATTTCAATAAAAATTACAAAATAAATATAAGATGGTTTATTTATAGAATCTACAAAGAACATACTGAATAATCTATTTATAGACACATGTGTAAGTACTAATGCTGATAAATAAGAGCAAGAGAGTGATTGCAGCTGTTATCTCCGGATGAGAGGAAGGTGTAAAGGCGGCGGCGCTTCCGTTCATTTACCCGTACTGTTGGACATGGCCGTTTGGGTGGCTCCAGCTGGGGGTTACTGCGGCAGCGGCGGAAGCTGGAGATCAATGACTGTGCCGGCTACAGCGAGGCGCCCTGAGAGCGCCGAGAGCCCGAAGTGAGCCAGGTAAGCACCCCGTTCCAGACCCAAGAGCAGGAGGTGCTCAGGTCAGCCTACGAGGTTGCAAATTGACGTCAGCCTCCCAGGTGTAACAATAACTGCTGTGGGGACTGAGCCGCCCTTTCCTCCCGACCCCAGCGGCCTGCGTCTCACCGCCCTTCGCCAAGTTCCCGGCCCGGTGGGTGGAGGCAGGTTACTGTGCGCAGGACTCTGGGACCGCTCCTGTACTCTGTGTGTGTGTGTGTGTGTGTGTGTGTGTGTGTGTACACCTGTGCACAAATTTCAGTTTTTGTTGTGTTATTGTTCTGGGAATGGAACTCTAGGCCTTGGAATTCTCCTGCCTCAGCCTGTGTTGAGATTGCAAGTGTGAGCCACCATTCCCAGATTCAGTGGGTAATAACATAAGGAGCTGAAATGATTTTTGATGTTAGACTTCTGACAGCTTTCAAGACCTGCCACTCTTTCTTACCCTCTGCCTCACGTTTAAGTCAGCCCAGAAAAAAGTGTATTGAATCTGTAGATTGCTATGTGTAGCACAAACATTTTAATAACATTAATTCTTTTATCCATGAACATGGGATATCTTTCTAGTTACTTGCACATTCACCAATTATTTCCATCGATGT
>RJWM01045489.1:0-12795 GCA_004363535.1 Dasyprocta punctata | reverse complement strand
ATTTCTTCAACAGAGAACAGAATAATCTTGGTCTGGATGCACAGTTTCACCTCGAGTCTTACTGCGTCCACACTTTAAATGCCGATTGCTAGTTAAATGCCCGAAGCTGGCTGTGGTGGACCAGCTGCTCAGGAGACTGAGGTAGGAAGATCTCGTGTGCCCAGGGGTGCAGGGTCAGCCTGAGAAACAGAGCGAGACTGCATCTCATTAAAAACAAAAGTGTAGACAAATGTTTGTTATACGTATGCTCCACTAGTCACTGTGCTAGAACACCCCCCGCCACCACCAGAACAAAAGCAACTAAAAACGATGCTCACACTTAAAAAAAAAGAAGAAGAAGAAGAAAGAAAAAAGAAAAAGAAAAAAACCCAATCAAATGAACAAAAGCAAAACCAACAAAGGAAATTTCTCTGTGACTTCAAGCCTGTGGTTTCCTTCTGGGACGCAGTTTTGAGGCGGTGCCCAGCTCAGGTAGGCGAAGAACGCAGCCAGAACCCAGATCAGGGCTGGGTGCTGTCATCAGCAAGCGGGCAGTGGGATTAGGCCTCTGAATTCTGGGGCTTGCAAAGTCCAATAGGTTCAGGCTAAGCCCTGCTCTCATGGGCTCCTCCCTCACAGGGCGCTGAAGCACTCACTCCGGAGATAGGCGAGCACTTGAGCTGGGCGCCCTCGCCAGCTGCTGCACCTGCTGGTCCGCTCTGGGCTGTGCTTCCCCCTGGGGCATTCTGGAGACCCCTGCTTTCACTGTGTCTCTTGTAGACTCCACCCTCCTTTCTTGCAAGCCATAAACCAAGAGGGGCCAGGGAGAAAGTGCAGATTACCGCTTCATTTTTCTGCATTGCACTCTGTCTCTTCTATTTCTCTGAGGGCCACAGTTTTTTCTGTCAGATCCTTCCTGGGTCCCGGGACTCCACTTCTCTCCTTCTTTTCTTCCTTGGGTTATTTTTTAGTGTCTGGCTTCTGAATCTCAGAGAAGCTAATTGGTTGCGCTTTACCCCTCTGTCATTTCCCCCGGAAGTCTGGAGGTGTCTCTCCTGTGTGGTTTTCATTCTATAACCCTCATTCTTGTGTGTGTGTGTGTGTGTGTGTGTGTGTGTGTGTGTGTAAATTTCATGAAATACTTATCATCCTTGGTACGTGTAATTCACTTGTTATTCTATATGCAGTCTATTCTTTATACTCTGTTAAACTAATGCTTTCAAACAGGCCAGTCGTTACTAAGGTGGTGGCTTCAGGTGGTTATCAGCACAGATTCCAGCGTCTTATCTCCTCAATTATCCCACTACTCCTATTGTCCTGATAGTGCCCTGTGACCCCAGGCATCTGGGGTAGGAGGTGCTGCTTGAAATTGTGCAATGAAGCAGGTCGGGAACCGTCAACATTTCCTTCAGTCCATTCCGTCATCCGCCAGTTAGACAGGCTAAGGAGCCTCTCCACTCTCTCTGCCCAGTGCCACTTCAGCAAAGTCTTCAGTCTGCTTAGGAGTTTCTGTTCTATTGTTTTCATCCTCGCTTTTCTCCCTCCTGTAGTTGGCCGGGGCTGATTTTGGCTAACTCTGTAAATAACTGAAGAATTGATATTGTCTACAATATTATTTTCTCCAACAATTAATTACCCTTCTTTTCTAAAGTGGTATAATGCTCTGCTTGTTTGAGACTTTTTTTAAATTTGCTTCCATTAAGATCTTGTTCATTTTTGCTAGAATCTTTCATGAGTAATTTTGGGGTTTTCCTTTTCTTGTGAATGGAATACTTTCTCTTCTATGTTCCAACTGTTTATTGCTTTGTTTTTGTTTATTATTTTTGTGTGACAAAGTTTTGGGTTTTGCTATAATGAACTTCTATATAATGCTTTTCTGAGTCCTTTATTTAAATACTACACTTAGCTAGCCTTTTGAATTTTTTAAAAGAGTATATTGTTACAACATATTATGTTTCTTTTCAATATTCATATCTCTTATTTATTTTGATATCTATACCTCTGGTTCTCTGTTCCAGTATATATTTGAACATGAGAAGAGAATGTATATTTTTGTCTTGTCCCTTGGCTTTAAAAATAATTCTTCCCATATTTTACATGTTTGGAGTAGACTTTAGGAAGTGAAAGTTTTATTCTACTGTTAGTTTATTTTTAATTCAAACTTGCGTTTGAAAAGCTTTTATGTTGCTATCGACAAGATCAAGTGTTTTTTCTCCTCTAATTTGTAAATGGGGTATGAAAATTGAAAACATTTTCTAACATTAAATTATATTTTTATTCCTTGGACACAACCTGTTTGTTCATTTAATTTGCTGCTATGTTGAATATGCTATTAAATTATTTGGAATATTTGCTGCTGTGAGAGAGCTTGACTTGAGTGTTATTTTCAAGGGGTGTTCTCATCTGATATTGAAATCAGTAAGCACTAGCCTGGCAACATGTGTTGAATAATTGCCCATCTTTTGTATGCTTTGGAAGAGCTTATGTAAGATGGTAATTTGTTTCTCCCTGACCATGTGGTAGAACTGGCCTCCCAAACAACCTTGTCCTGAAACATTTCATGATGGCTTGAGATTTGAATACAGTTTCATTGCATATTGTTTGAATAAACCTTTGTGTTTAATCTCAAATTTTCAAGTTGAATAATATATGTTTTAGGGTATTTGGCATCAACCCAGGGCTTCACACATGCTAGATAATCACTGTAAAACTGAAATACACATGAAACAATGTCGATAATAAAATATTATACAACTCTGATGTAATATTAATAGTAAAAAGAATGAAACATTTTTTAATACACAAAGTCTCACCTACTACCATCTCTTGCTTCTGGAATGATTTGAAGTATATTCAATATATAATGTACTATTTCTAAGTATTTCATATTCTATTCATAAAAGGCAATAATTCTTTTATAAAATATAAATCCAATATAATTTTTTTTTGTACCAGGGATCAAGTCCACAACCTCACACCTGCCAGGCAGGTGCTTAGGTCACTGAGCTAAATCTCCGGCCCTATTTTTTGAGACAGGGTCTTACTATGCAGTTCAGCCTGACCTTGAACTCACTTTGTAACCCAGACTGGTTTTGAACTCACAACGATCCTCCTGCCTCAGGCTTCTAAGTGCTGGGATTAAAGGCATATGTCACCACGCCCAGCTATAAATCCAATATAACTATATTTCCTCAAAATTTAAGTAATTTGAGTTATTTTTCAGGTTCACCTGCCAGACATACACTTTTAAAAAATTGGTTTCCCTGAATCAGTGTTCAAATGTGACCTAATTATTGCAATTATTTCTGTTCTTTCTTGTATTTTTAATCTCTAATTTCTCCTCTCCTCACTTCTTTTTCCTTGCAATTAAGAAAACAGAGCGGTCCTGTGTTCTGCCATTTCCCATAGTACAGATTTGGTTGAATGTAACACTCATAGTGTTCCTTAAATTTTTCAGAGCATGCTTTCCAAAGTACAAACCCTCCAGGCTCATTTTACGCACCAGTCCAAGACTCAACCTTTCATCTGAAGATCCCTATTTCCTTATATTGGATGATAGCTTTAGAAACCTAGTCCTCAGTGCTAATTATGCTTGTTGCTACTAAAATAGTCCTTTCCAGTTACATCACAATCAAATATACAGATTCTACCAAAATAATGTATACGCACTTCAGATAAAGGAAAATAGTACAATGCTGTTTTCCAACAGATGATGTTACCCTCATATAAGGGAATCCTAGAAGATGTCATATATTGCAGAAAACATACTACACTGCTGGTCCTTAGAGAAAAAGTTGAAAACACATGTGCAGCAATCTCAGTGACCAAGGTCAGTTACCCAAGCAGCAGTTCACCATACTAATAAATGTTTGGAAGCCAAAGTCACCACTTTGAGCACCTCTAATGGCCACTACTTTGAGTTTGAAAAGTACACTCTGAAAAATTTAAGGAAAACTATGAGTGTTACATTGAATAAAATCTATAACACGGGAAACTGGGCAGAACATAAGTCATTGTGTAACTTTTACTAATCTCAAAGGTAACTTGCAATAATCTCATGATTGCTCAGTAAGTTTAGTATTAAAATGTTTATACAAGTTTTTCTTTTCCTGAAGTGTGTATACGCTTTTTGCCCCCCATACATATTTTTTTGTGACACAATTGTCAGAGAAAGCCAATAGCTCTCAACTCCCTAGTAGCAATGGTCACACTTAGCACCCAGATAAAGATTTCTAGAACCTTTCCTCAGTAGACAAAACAGGACCTCATTGGAGAAATAGTTGAATTTAGGACTGGAGTAGTTCACATAAAAGGTGAATCTGGACCATCGCTGCTACAGTTGGGACCAAAAGTGTCCCTCCGAAGGCTCTCTGGGTTGGCTGCCAGTTGGCGGGCTTTTGGGAGGTGATGCAAACCTGAGTGCTCTAACTTTATCAATGGACTGACGACTTCATAGCTCCATGGGCATATTGAGAGTTGGGGCCTAATTGGATGAGGCAGGTCATTAGGGAGTGGCTTGAAAGGTATATTTTATTCCTGACTCCTTCGGTGTGCTCACATTTTCTCTTCTTCCTGGCTGAAATCACATAAGCAGTTTTTTCCTGCCACACCCTCATGTTTCCTCCTTGCCACAGGCCCAGTGATGGGTAGAAAAGTCTGTTTTGTCCCGATGATGAAAAGCTGACTAACACAATCACGTTGCCCTCGAAATTCAGGCCAAAGAGTATTTCAAAGACATCGCAGTGTTGCCTTCAGGAAAACTCAGGAAATGGGAACCAGAGAGAACACAAACTTACTCCTGTTCAACAACGAAACATAATCACAGGGGAAAAGAGATTGTGTATACATGACATTGGCCCAGAAGTCCACAGAGAGAAAAGGAGTTAAGGGGCATAACAAAAAATTCCTGGATATGTATCATAGCACCATCATTCCAACAAACAACTTGTTTAAAAATAAAATCTACAGAAAAGAATGTAAAATAGTTGGACATTTGATGATCGTTTATTTACTTTTTTAAAATGATAATTATGTTGAGCTTATATTTTATTTGAAAAAGTCCTTGACTTTTAGAAATGCTGTCTTGGTTCCTTTTCACTCGTTGCTGAGACAAAATACCTGACACCCAAAATTAGGGAAGGAAAGGTTTATTCTTACAGTTTCTCAGGAGTTTCAGTCCATACTTAAGTTGGCTCCAAGATAGCGTGGTATGGCAGGCCTGCTGTTCATCGCGGCTGCAAGCTGCAAGCCGCAATCTGCGCTGGCAAGAGAGAGGGAGGCAGAAGAGGAAACGAACAAGCAGAAGACCCGCCTTCCCTTACATTGTATGTCAGCTCCACCCCTGGGCAGGCACAGTGCTCACATTGTCAATCAACAAACCAATAACAAACCAATAACTCAGCCCCACCAAAAATATATGAGGACTTGGGGGTACATAGCATATTACCTGATACAAATGCATATTGAAATATTTATCGATTAATATTCTCCACATTACTCCAGTGGGTGAGATGTAGGCAGGTGAAATCTAACTGGTACTAGATTTGCCACGCACTTACCATTGATTCTGAGGGGTGGGTACACTGTGTTCAATATACTAAGCTCATTACTACACATTTGAGGCTTTCTGTAATAAAATGTTTCTATTACCAACACTGTGACATTACAGGTGAAGTGCACAGCTCCAATGTGACAATGACCGATTTTTAGCAATAAAACTAATAAATGATCCAACTGCAGGAAGTGAACCTGTACTCAATGCTCAAGCCACCCTCGGAGGGTCCAGGACAAGGTGGTTTTGGAGACCGGTTCCACCAGAGGTCAGAGAAAACTAGACAGCACCACCTCATGTCAACTCTTCTATAGTCTGCAAAAATGGCATGTGTTCCACACTCTGTCCCAGGTTGGCCCTCCAGGAATCATAAACCAGAGGAGCACTCTTCACGGTAAGAACACTCGAGGCCAGCTCTCTCACAGAGCAGCAAGTATCCTACACAAATCAGTAGCATATCTAGCAGAATAGGGAATTAGATAAACAAGTGGGATTGTCTGAAACAATGAAAATACAATATAACATTAGGGAAACATTTTTTTCCATTTTGATTCCTTACACAGAAAATAGACCAGAGAAAATATTTGATCATGTCAGTGGATACAGAAAAAGCTTTCAAAAGAAGTTCAACATGAGTTCACGCTAAGAACATTTACTCAACTAGTGTAGAAAAGAAATTTCCATTTCCTGAAATCAGTAGCAAACAGACTCAAATGGAATGTTAGAAGAATTATGGTTAAAGTTAAGAAGAAGACGTACAGTACGTTATTTTGTGTGTGTGCTTCAACACAGTGCTGCAGCCTGAACTGTGGAGCCAGATCCTGTCTCAAAAAGTCAACAGAACCAAACAAAACAACCACAACAACAACAAAAAAAACAAGACAGCCGGACGTGGTGGCGCACGCCTTTAATCCCAGCACTCGGGAGGCTGAGGTAGGAGGACCGCTGTGAGTTTGAGGCCGGCTTGGACTACAACGCGAGCGCAAGGCTGGCCTGAGCTACATAGTGCGACCCTGCCTCAAAAAAGCTAGGGTTGGGAGTTTGGCTCAGCAGCTTAAACGCCTGCCTGGCAGGCGCAAGGTTGTGAGTTCAAACCCTGGTGCCAAAAAAAAAAAAAGAAACAAGACAGCATGGCAACAAAAGCCAGAGCTATAGATATCAAAATAGGGGAGGGGTAATAATATTGGGGGAAAGTAACGCCTAGTGACAGTACCATCATGGATCGTGAAAATTCAAAGTAACAGGAATGGAATATTTAAGTGAATGAGATTTCAAAACCAGGTAGATAGGTGACTACTGTAGTAAACTGAAATCTTTGCAGCCACAACAACAAAAAAAGCACTGACTAGAACAATCAATAGACAATATGGCATTTAAGTAGCAGTTAAATTCTGGAAATATGTAAAAAGAAGCCTAACCAAAAATGTCTAAGATCTTTATAGAGACAACTGTAAAACTCCACTGACAGATTCAGGTAAAAGAAGTGTGAAAAAATAGAGCAATATGCCATATTCATTGATGAGGGACAGAATACCATAAAGCTCAATTTTCCTTCCCTTCCTTATTACTCAATGCCTCACCTGTAGCTGAACGGAAGAGACAGTTTTCTGAGGAAGGCCCAGGGGAGACTGGGGCCCTGCGTCACCCCGGGGCGGCCGGAGGATGCAGACGGCGTGGCTACAGAGACTGAGCTAATGACCGCCTGAACCCATGCTAGTGGGTGAGGATGGGCTTGCAAAACTGGCACTGTCTTAATGAAATATAAAGAATGTACTAGAAATACAGTAGCAATAAAAAAGGAACTCATATATTGTGACAGTGAATATCATTTAATCAGATAAGTATACATACTCTCCACACATGCATGTGCAAATGTATTTGTTTTTTTTTCTTTTTGTCATTTTGAGACTAGTTTTCAATATGCAAATATGCAGTTCACGCTAGCTTTGAACTCACACTGTAGCTCAAATTGGCCTGAAACTTGGGGTGATACCCTGGCCTCAGCCTCAGAAGTGCTAGGATTACAGACATGTGGCACTACGTCTGGTGTAAAAATGTATAAATATATATTTAAAACACATATCTAGGTACACATGGACATAAATGTCTTTTTTTCTTTTGGTACTAGGAAACAAACTTGCCACTAAGCTGTATCCCCACAATACGTGGGTCGTTTTGATTATGCACCTAGACACAAGAAGAGTCTCCACGGACACCTCCTCAACTTTCTCTTTCTATTGATATGAAGTGCACACGGACATTTGGCAGAGAGGTTACATAGTTTCGCAATGTGAAATCGGCAGTGAAATGTGAAAAGTGCACTCGGGACTATGAAAAATTTGATCACTTCAAGGAACTAGGCTGGATGTGGTGGAGCACACCTGTAATACTAGCATTTGTGAGGCTGAGGCAGGACAATGGCACGAATTTGAGACCACCCTGAAATACAGGGTGGAACCAAGTTTCAAAAAACAAAACAAAACATGCTGACCTTGGTGGTGCACGTATGCAATCCTCCCACTTGGGAGGCTGAGGCAGGAGGATCCCCAAGACTTTGAGGCCAGCCTGCACTACACAGTGAGATGCAGGCCAGCCTGAATTATAGAAGGAGACCTTATTTCAAAAAAAAATCAACCAAACAAGCAAACAAACAAAAACACCAAACAAACACACAAAAGAAAACATGCTGGCCTTGGTGGTTCACGAAAGGAATCTTAGCACTCAGGAAACTGAGGCAGGAAGACTTCCATGTCTTCGAGGACACCACATACTACATAGTGCTTTGGAGGCCAGCCTGAATTACAGAACGAGTCTTGGTCTCCTTTGTCTCAAAAGCAATACATGTTGGCCTAACTGGTGTAGGCGGGGAATTCTAGCAGATGGGAGGCAGAGGCAGGAGGACTGCCATGAGTTGGAGTCGAGCCTGTGCCACATAGGGCATTTCACCAGACTGAACTGCAGAAGGAGACAGTGATTAAACAAACAAGCAAAAACAAAACAAACAAACAAAGCATGCTGGCCACGGTGGTGCACTTCTGGAATCCTAGCATGACTTGCAGATCGGCCTGGGCTACGAAGTGTCAAACAGGACACACTGAATTACAGAAACAGATCTTGCATAAAGAAAATTTTAAAAAATGAAAAAAAAAAAAACATGGTGGATCTGGTGTTTTACGCAAGGATTTCTAACATTAAGGAGGCTGAGGCAGGGTGATCATCATGAATTCGAGGCTGGCCAGCACTACATAATGACTTCCAGGTGCCCTGAACTATACAATGGGAATTTGATTTACAAAAAAAAACAAAAACAAAAACAAAAAAAACCTACTGTTCAGCACGGTGAATCGTGGAAGTGGGGAGGCTGAGGCAGCAGGATCACCATGATTTGGAGGACAGCTTGCACTATGCAGGGCATTCCAGGCCATCCTGAGTATCAGAACAAGACCTTCTGTCAAAGAACAAAGAAATAATGAAAAAGAAAAAAAAATCCTGACCCTGGAGTTCCATGGCATGACTCCTAGCATTATGGAGGCTGAGGCAGGAGGATCACCATGACTTGGAGGCCAGCCTATCATATGTGTTGAGTTCCTGGCCATCATGGATTACAGAACAGAGGCCTTTTCTGAAAAACAAACCATACTTGCTTTGATGGTGCCCACCAGGAATCCTAGCACTAGGGAGGCTGAGGCAGGAGGACCACCATGACTTCGAGGCCATCTTCCCATGTGTAGTGAGTTCCTGGCCATCGTGAATTACAGAAGGAGACCTTGTCTCAAAAACAAGTTATGCTGACCGAGGTCATGTACTCCAGGATTCGTAGCACTCGGGAGGCTGAAGCAGGAGGATCACTATGAATTTGAGGCCAGCCTGCAATACATAGTAAGTACTAGGCCAGCCTGAATTATACAATGAGAACTTTATTCAACAATGAAAATCATACTGGCCATAGTGTTACATGCCAGGTATTTGGGAACTGGGGAGGCTGAGGCAGGAGGATCTCTATGATTTCCAGGTCAGCCTGCACTATGCAGGGCATTCCAGGCCATCGTGAATTTCAGGACAAGACCTCCTCTCAAAGAACAAAGAAATAATGAAAAAGAAAAAAAAAAATGCCGACCCTGGAGTTCCATGCAATGACTCCTAGCATTATGGAAGCTGAGGTAGGAGGATCATCATGACTTGGAGGCTATCCCATGATAAATAGTGATTTCCTGGCCATCGTGAGTTGCACTAATACACCTTGTCTGAAAAACCCAAGATGGTATCTGTGGTGGTTCATGCCAGGAATCCTACCACTCGGCAGGCTGAGGCAGGAGGATCGCCACGACTTTGAGGTCAGCTTGGGCTAATTAGTAAGTTTCAAGCCCCCTTGACTTACAGAAAGAGACCTTGTTTCAAAGAAAAAAGCAAGAGAAAACCACAAAAACTCAAACAAACAAACAAAAAAAGAAACACGTGCTGGCCTAGATGGTGCACGCCAGGAATCCTAGCACTGGGGAGGCTGAGTCAGTAATTTCACAATGACTTTGAGTGCAGGTGGGGACGCAAAGTAGGAACCACGCTAGGCTGAATTACTGAGCGAGATCTTGTTTAACACAAACAAAGAAACAAAAAGACACATGGTGGCCCTGGTGGTACCTGCCACGAATCCTACCACTTGGGAGGCTGAGGCAGGAGGATCACTATGAATTTGAGGGCAGCATGCACTACATACTGAGTACTAGGCCAGCCTGAATTACACGATGAGAACTTTATTAAAAAAAAAAAACACACACACATACTGGTTGTAGTGATGCATGCCACGTATTTGGGAACTGGGGAGGCTAAGGCAGGAGGATCTCTATGATTTCCAGGTCAGTCTGCACTATGCAGGGCATTCCAGGCCATCCTGAATTTCAGAACAAGACCTTCTCTCAAAGAACAAAGAAATAATGAAAAAGAAAAAAAATGCTGACCCTGGAGTTCCATGCCATGAATCCTAGCATTATGGAGGCTGAGGCAGGAAGATCACCATGACTTGGAGGCCACCCTATCATATGTGTTGAGTTCCTGGCCATCATGAACTGCAGAACAGACGCCTTGTCTGAAAAACAAACCATGCCGGCTTTGGTGGTGCCCACCAGGAATCCTAGCACTAGGGAGGCTGAGGCAGGAGGATCACCATGACTTTCAGACCAGCCTTGGCTGTAAAGTGCAAACCAAGCCAGCCTGAATTACAGAACGAGGTCTTGTTTGAGGAAAACAAACAATCAAACAAAAAACATCTGCTTAACCTGGTGGTGCATGCCAAGAATCCTAGTGCTGGGGAGGCTGAGGCAGGACGATCTCAATGACATCAAGGCCTTCTTGTGCTACATACTGTCATCTAGGCCAGGATGAAATACAGAATGAGAACCTGTTTCCACAAATCAAACAAACAAACAAACAAAACAATAACAACAACAACAAGAAAGCATGCGGGCCTGGTTGTGCACCTCAGGAATCAGAGCACGCAGGAGGCTGAGGCTGAGGATCACCATGACTTTGAGGCTACCCTAATGTATGTAGTGACTTCCTGGCTATCGTGAAATCAGCAGGAGTACTCCAGTATAAACAAAACACGCTGTCCGTGGTCGTGCACGCCAGGATTCGTAGCACTCAAGAGGCTGAGGCAGGAGGATCACTGTGAATTTGAGTCCAGGTTGTGCTACATAGGGACTACTAAGTCAGTCTGAATTATACACTGAGACATTTATTTTAAAAAAATAAATGAAAATCCATACTGGTCGTAGTGATGCATACCAGGTATTTGGGAACTGTGGAGGCTGAGGCAGGAGGACCACCATGACTTCAAGGCCAGCCTGTGCTACATAGTGTGATCTAGGCCACCTTGAATTACAGATTGAGTCATCCTCTAAAAACAAAATTTGCTCACTGGAGTGGTGCATGCCTGGAATCCCAGCATGCAGGAGGCTAAGGCAGGAGGATCATCATGACTTTGAGGACATCCTACCATCTCTACTGAGTTCCAAGTCATCCTGAGTTACACAAGGAACCCTTGGTTCTAAAACAAAACAAAGCAAAGCAAAACAAAACAAAACAAAAACACATGGTGGCCAATGCGGTGCAAGACAGGATTCCT
Source organism: Dasyprocta punctata (assembly GCA_004363535.1). NCBI lineage: Eukaryota > Metazoa > Chordata > Mammalia > Rodentia > Dasyproctidae > Dasyprocta > Dasyprocta punctata. The sequence continues at coordinate 1,144 of RJWM01045489.1, read as the reverse complement.
AGCACTAGGGTGGCTGAGGCAGGAAGATCACCAAGCCTTGGATGCCAGCCCGGGCTGTGAAGTGTCAACCAGGCCAGCCTGAGTTACAGAACGACATCTTGCATGGAAAGACCAAACACACAAATCAAAAAATACATCCTCAGCCTCGTGGTGAACGCCAGGAATCCTGCCACGCAGGAGGCTGAGGCAGGAGGATCATCATGACTTCGAGGCTATCCTACGTTATATAGTGACTTCCTGGCCATCGTGAGTTACACAATCACTCTTCCTGTGAAAAACAACACGTGCTTTCCTTGGTGGTACAAGCCAGGATTCCTTGCACTCAGGAGGCTGAGGCAGGAGGATCATCATGACTTCGAGCCTATCCTAATGTATGCAGTGACTTCCCGGCCATTGTGAAATCTAGAACCAGTACTCCACTGTAAAAAAAAAACATGCTGGCCATAGTCATGCACGCCAGGATTCGTAGCACTCAGGAGGCTGAGGCAGGAGGATCCCTATGAATTTGAGGCCAGCCTGCGCTACATAGTATAGTGAGTACTAGGCCAGTCTGAATTATACACTGAGAAATCTATTAAGCAAAAAAAAAAAAAAAAACACGAAAACCCATACTGGTCTTAGTGATGCATGCCAGGTATTTGGGAACTGTGGAGGCTGAGGCAGGAGGATCATGATGACTTCAACATCAGCCTGCACTACATAGTGTGATCTAGGCCACCTTGAATTACAGATTGAGTCTTCGTCTAAAAATAAAATTTGCTGCCTGGGGTGGTGCATGCTTGGAATCCCAGCAAGCAGGAGGTTGAAGCAGGAGGATCACCATGACTTCGAGGCCAGCCAACGCTAAATAATGTGATCTAGCCCACCTTGAATTACAGATTGAGTCTTCATCTAAAAAAAAATATGCTGCCTGGAGTGGTGCATGCCTGGAATCCCAGCACGCAAGAGGCTGAGGCACGAGAATCATCATGACTTTGAGTCTACCCCATGATAAATAGTGATTTCCTGGCCATCGTGAGTTGCACTAATACACCTTGTCTGAAAAACACAAGATGGTATCCATGGTGGTGCATGCCAGGAATTCTACTACTCGGCAGGCTGGGGCAGGAGGATCACCAGAACTACGAGGCCATCTTCCCATGTG
>RJWM01045488.1:0-12776 GCA_004363535.1 Dasyprocta punctata | reverse complement strand
GCTCGCGTTGTAGCCCAAGCCGGCCTCGAACTCACAATGCTCGGCCTACCTCAGCCTCCCGAGTGCTGGGATTAAAGGCGTGCACCACCACGCCTGGCTCCAGTTTTAATCTTCAGCATGTGGAAAGCCAGTGTTTCCAGGACCATTTATTTATTTATTTATTTATTTTTTTGCAGCACCAGGGATTGAACTCACAACCTCGCGCCTGCCAGACAGGCGCTTAAGCCACTGAGCCAAACTCCCGGCCCTAGTTTTTCGAGGCAGGGTCACACTATGTAGCTCAGGCTGGCCTTGTGCTCACGTTGTAGCCCAAGCAGACCTCGAACTTACAATGCTCTGCCTACCTCAGCCTCCCGAGTGCTGGGATTAAAGGTGTGTGTCACCACACCTGGCTCTGTACTACTCCTTTTTTTTTTTAATTTTTTTTTAATTTTTTATTTTTTTGCTGCACCGGGGCTTAAACTCACAACCTCACGCCTGCCAGGGCAGGTGCTTAAGGCACTGAGCCAAACTCCCAGCCCTGGTTTTTTTGAGGCAGGGTCGCACTATGTAGCTCAGGCCGGCCTTGCGCCCAAGCCGACCTTGAACTCACAACGCTTCGCCTACCTCAGCCTCCCCAGTGCTGGGATTAAAGGCATGCGCCACCACGCCCAGCTGTACTACTCCTTTTTAAAATAATTTTTTGAGAACTTCGGATGTATGTGAAAGCAGACAAGGTATTAGAATGAGCTTCTGTCACCTGTCCACAACAACTGTTCACTTGTTACTGTAGTGCTTTATTCACAACCTAGTCACTGATACTTTTAATTATTTTATTTTATTTTGGCAATGCTGGGGATTGAATCGAGGAATGCTGTACTACTGAGCTGCACTCCACCCTTTTTGATTCTTAAAGTTTGACACAGGGTCTTGCTAAATTGCCCAGGCTGAATTTGAACTTGTAGTCCTTCTACCCTCACCCCCAAGAATGCTGGGATTACAAGCATGTACCATCCCTGGCTATGAATCTTTAATATGTAATTTCATTATCTATGTTCCTTGACCTTGAATTATTTAGGAAAAAAAATTTTTTTTTTTTGTCTTTTTGAGATAGAGTCTCACTATGGAGTTCAGGTTGGCCTTGAACTCACTTTACTGCCCAGGCTGATCTCAAACTTGCAGTCATTGTCCTACCTCAGTTTTCCAAGTACTGGGATTACAGGTGTGTGCTTCCACGCCTGGCTAGAAATGTATTTTTAAATTTCTAAGTATTTATGTTTAGATTGTTTGGTTATAAATTTACCACTTAATGAAATTTCTTTAGAAAACACTGCTTATCATGGCATTGCAGCTTGATTCATGACCTAGTTCATGGTCAGTTAAATTGTATATACATAAATATTCCATGCATAATTCAGTAGAATGTATGTTCTCTCTGTAGATGCAGAGTTCTATGAGTCCATTTATATACAGTCTAGATAATTACATGGATTAAATCTGTCATTTCCTAATTTTTTTTCTTATTGTCTTATCATTTGTTGAGAGATGACATTTGCCAGTAGGAAAGGGATTTTCAGGTCTCCTTTTTAGTTCTGTCAGCTTCCAGTATATATGTTCTCACTTTGTTAGATGACCATAAGTCATAATTATCAGTTTTTCATGGGGAAATGAGCCTTCTGTCCTTAGTTACGGTCTTCGTTCCTAAATTTTTTGGGGGAGGCCTTAAAGTCTGTTCTGTAAAATATCAAATTTCCATCGTAGCATTTATCTCTGTACCTTGTTTTATCTTTTTATTTCAGCTTGTCTTGTACCAAGTAATCATTCATCATTCAACAATTTATTGAGTACCTATTATGTATCATGTTCTATTCTACAATAGACTACTGTGAACAGAGAAAGTCTTTGACACATAGCAGTTTATATTGGAAGCAGACAAGCAATTAAGATTTATAGTATATCAGCTAGTGATATGTATTGTGAAAAAAATAAGGAAAACATGGTTGTATGAGTTAAACTTTCTCCCCCCACACTCCCACCAGTCGGTGGGACCTAGGGCTTTTGTACTGAGCTACACCCCCAGCCCTCTTTTTATTTAATATTTAAAGTGTATTTTGAATGCCCAATCTGTCTTTAACATTTTTAGAACCAAACTGTCCACTTGCTTCCTTTAAAACCAAGATATTGCTCTTTTTTTGCTGATTGGTGCAAATATATCCTCTAATACAAGGTGTCAGCATGGATGACTTCTAAGATTGCTTGGTGTTAAACACTGCATGGACAGCTCTTAAAACCATTTCAGAAAGGACTTAGTTGATTACATGATGTGGCTTGTCTGTTACATAATGGCTGTTGTATAATTTCCACAGAGAATGTGTTTGTCTTTAGCCACTTGAACAGACATCAGAGTGAAATAAATTACCTAACTCGCAGAGCAGAACTAGTTTTAGAAATCTGTGGAGAAGGAGGGGAGGTGCTGGCCCCTGCAATCTGTTGGATGAGTAGGGTGGTTGACTGTAGTTGGTTAGGAACAGGCAAACTTTAGGCATATAGGTTTGCAGAAAGAAAAGTACTATTTTTTTTCCCTGAATTAGTAGCAGAAATGACCAGGATAAATTCCTTTTGGAGCTCTGCAGATAATTTTGCTTTTTCTGTGACCTATATTTTGTGATAGTTTTCCACTTAATACATATATTGAGAAAAGAATTTACTTAGATTTAGTTGTGACATGACCAGTTTGAAGTTAAACTCACCACAAACTGAGGAATTAAAAACAAACAAATGGCTTGCATTATTCATCAACCCTTAGACCTGATCATATAGTTACAACTTATTTTAAATTTTTTTTTGAGAGGAGGTCCCACTGCATGGTCTAGCCAGGCCTAGAATTTACTGTGTAGCCCAGGCTATCCTGAAACTACATAGGGGTGTGTGACTATGCCCAGCCCTGCCCAGGTTCTTTCTCCATTTTCCTTCATAAGCAGAATGCCTTACTAGTGTTTATTTTTGTCTATCTGGGTCCTTTATGTTATTCAGATTATTTATAAACTGTAATAAAGTTGCTAACAGTATCTGCCCATTTTTTAAGCATTTTCTGAAGGTTGATAGGTAGTATTTATAATGCTGTTTTAAAACTTCTCCAAGATGAATTTTAGATATAATTAAGTGTGCTGTGCTAGCTACCATGCTAATTGCTGATATACAAAAGTTGAATAAAATGTAGGTCTTTTTGAGCTCAGACTTGATTGAAGGGAATAAACATAAATAGCAGTGTGACATATTAGATGTGCAAGATAGAGATATGTTCAAAGTGAGATGAGAAGGCAAGAGAAGGAAGTAATTAATTCAAATGCATCTTAAAATATTGATTCAGTTGGGGACACTCATCTTAAATATAATTAGCTTTGCCAAGCTGGAGCTGGAATACGACATTCTGTAACTGCTTGAACCAGCATTAGAATGACAAGATAGCGATTTTTTATTTTTTCTACCTTGTTTTATTTTTAATTCATTTTGCCTTTTAGCTGGAGAATGATGTATTGAAAACATGATTGGAAATCACAAGATTTATTTGTGGTCTCAGCTCTGCCAAATACTCGCCCCGTGTTTTGAAGGGAATTCATTTAACTTTCTGGAGCTTCAGTTGTGTCAACCATAAAAAAGGAGTAGCCCTCTATCTCATAGAGACAGTGATGTGATCTGAAAACTTTTTTCTTTCTCTCTCTTTTTTATTTTTTTTGCAAAGTTTTTGGCAGTTTCTCCGAGTGTGTATTTTCTCCCCTCCTTTTAAGTATGATTGAAGTCTCCCTTGATTTTGACTTTTACCCACCCTCCAGCCTTGCTCGGGCACGGACTAGTTGGCATGCTATTATTGTGACTCATCTTGGCTCCTCCCTCCTCTTTTTCACTCTTCATTTCCTGAGATTGTCTTGCTACAGCAGAAATGCATCTGTCTCCTGGAAAGGGCAGTTCAAGTCCACTGTGGTAAGGCTTTTCATTTTCTCCATTGTCATATACTAAACTGAATACTTACAGGATTTAGTGTTAGATTATGTAAAATATTATTGGGGAGATGTCAGCGAGTATTTGTCAAAATAATTAAGTATTTTGAGCAAAATTAATCATTATATCTTTACTGACTTGATGCTTCTCATTTCTGTTTTAAGAACAGCCAACCTTGAGCTGGGCACGGTGGTACACACCTATAATCCCAGCTGTTTTGCGAAGCTGAGGCAGGAGGATTGAAAGTTCCAGTTCAGGATGGGCAGTTTAGCAATTTAGTGAGACTTTGTTTCAAAATAAAATATGGATTAGTTGTGGTGGTGTATGCCTGTAATTCCCAGCAGTCTGGGAGGTTGAAGCAGAAGGACTCCAAGTTCAAGCCCAGGCTGGGGAGTTTAGCAATTTATCAATGTCTTATCTCAAAATTAAAAAGAATAATAAAAAACACTGAATGCAACTCAGTACCAAACTCTAGATGCATCCCCTGTGTGGCAAAAAAACAGAAAACCACCTGTTGTGTCTACTGACTGTGAACTGCAAGAGGTACTATGACACAGTAGAAAACACTGGGACAGGGATTGTGGCGTTGGCCCCAGTTGGGAGAGCACAGTGGCTGAAAGCATGGATCTGAGGCCAACTGCGTGGCCCTGAATCCTGGCTTTCTGACATTGGGGAAATTACTTATCTTCTATACTTGCTTCAGTCTCCTTGTTTGTAATGTGGGAATAATAAGATTTACCTTGTATAGCATTGTTGTGAGGTTTAAATAGGTTAATTTAAGTAAAGGCTCTAAAAAGGGCACATAGTAGAAGTAATACAAGGGTTACCTGTTATTAACATCCATTTCTGAAAGCAAATCCTTCAACCAGGGGTGAGTAATTTAATCTCTCTGGGCTTCATTTATTTATTTTTTAAAAAGATGATTCTTTAATTTTTTATGTACATTTAAACTATAATGATAGTAGATCACATACAAAAATTATTTATTTATTTATTTATTTTAGAGACAGGGTCTGGCTGTACAGTTCAGGCTGGGCTTGCACTCACTTTGTAGCCCAGGCTGGCCTGAAACTCTTGGCAATCCTGCCTCAGCTTCCCCAGTGCTGGAATTACAGGCGTGTAGCACCATGCCTGGTTGAATTTTATACTTTTGAACTTTCAAACTTACTTTTTTTTTTCTTTTTTTGGTACCAGAGATCTAACTCATGACCTTGTACTTGCCAGGCAGGCACTTGTGCTGCTGAGCTAGACTCGCAGCCCCACTTAACGTTTTTTTTTATACAGGGGGGGCCAAAGACATAGGTACTCCTAACACCACAAGTATTTTGTGCTAAAAACAATATAGAGGTAGGTGTAATGACTGCATATCTGTAATCCCAGCTATTAAGGAAGCTGAGCCAGGAGGATTGCCAAGTTTGAGGCCAGCCTTGACAACGTAGGGAGACCCTGTCTCAAAATAAAAAATTTTTAAAAGGCCTGGGGCTATAGCCTTGTGGAAGAGCATGTTACTGAGTGTGTGTGTGGTTCAATCCCCAATGCTACAAGAAAAGAAGGAAATGAAAGAAGGAAATAAGAAAGACACAATTTAGATTGTCGGACTGCCTCTAAGACTACTTATAGATGTTATGCATCAAATATGCTAAGTTTTAGATAACTTATTACCCAGAACAGGTCTTTATTTTTTAGTGAAAGCTGACTGTTGATAACAGAATTGTTAAAAGACTGTTTTGTTTTTTGAGACAGCATTTCACTATGCAGCTCAGGCTGGTCTTGAACTCACTTTGTAGCCTAGGCTGGCCTCAAATTTGCAGCAGTCTTCCTGCCTTAGCCTCCTGAGTGCTGGGATTATAGGTGTGCGCCACCATACCTGGCAAGAGGGGCTGTTCTTATATTTTTGTTTTATATGAATTGGTCCCCAGGAACAAAAGTTTCAGGAGTCATCTGTTCTTTTCTTAAAATTTCTTTCTTTTTAATGCTTTAATTACTTTCTTCCTGTCTGTCTGTCTGTCTTTCTTTCTTTCTTTCTTTCTTTCTTTCTTTCTGTCTTTCTTTCTTGGTACCGAGGGTTGAACTCACGGCCTCATACTTGCCAGGTAGGCACTTATGCCACTGAGCTAAATCCCCTGCCCCTTATTTTTTGTTTTTTGAGACAGGATTTAGCAATGTAGTTCAGGCTGGCTTTGAACTCACTGTGTAACCCAGGCTATTCTCAAATTTGAGGCAGTCTTTCTGCCTCAGCCTCCTGAGTGCTGGGATTATAGGTATGTGCCACCACACCCGGCAAGAGAGGCTGTTTTTATATTTCTGTTTTATATGAATTGGTCCCCAGGAATAAAAGTTTCAGGGATCATTTGTTCTTAAAATTTCTTTCTTTTTTTTTATCCTTTAATTACTTTATTTATTTACTTATTCTTATTTTTGTTTTTTTGAGACAGGATTTATCTATATAGTTCAGGCTGGCTTTGAACTCACTGTGTAGCCCCGGCTGGTCTCAAATTTGAGGCAGTCTTCCTGTCTCAGCCTCCCAAGTGCTGGAATTATAGGCATGCACCATTCTTTAAGATTTCTTACATAAGAGCACAAAATTCCTGGTAAATCTTCATTATGTATTGTATGCTCTATAGATAGAAATAAATTGTTGGCCAGGTGTGATGGTACACGTTTGTAATCCCAGCATTAGAGAGGCTGAGGCAGGAGGATCACTGAGTGCAAGGCCAGCCTAAACTACATAGTGAGACCCTATCTCAAAAAATAGGTTAAGAAGAGAAATAAGTTGGAAGGTAGGGAGGCCATGACAGCAAACAACGAAGCTATTTAGTTTGAGTTGGCTTTTAAGCACTGTATCAACACCAAAGTTGCAATTTCACAAACTGAAGCTGGTTGCTGTAATGTCTTGGATGAGATAGGAGGTTTTTTACATGTGGATTAGGTAATGTTCTTAAATATTTTTTGTTACCCTTGAACTGTTAAAACAACAGAGAGGACTAGAGGTGACAGGGTGAGTGAATGCTTAGCATGCACCAAGCCCTGCGTTCCAGCAGCAGAAAAATAGTAACAATGACAAATGACATTTTACATTGAATTCGTGTCACTTTCTTAACTGTCCCCCTATTTGTTATTTTGTTTGTTTGTTTGTTTGTTTGCCTTTTTGAGAGAGGGTCTCGTCATGCAGTTCAGGCTGGCCTTGAGCTCACTTTGTGGCTTAGGCTGGTCTTGAACTTAAAACGATCCTCTTGCTTCAGCCTCCTGAGTGCTGGGATTACAATTGTGTGCCACCATGCCTGGCTCCATTTCTTCTTCTTCTTCTATTTATTTATTTATTTATTTTTGCGGCACCAGGGATTGAACTCACAACCTCACACCTGCCAGGGCAGGCGCTTAAGCCACTGAGCCAAACTCCCAGCCCTGGTTTTTTGAGGCAGGTTTGCACTATGTAGCTCAGGTTGGCCTTGTGCTCGAGTTGTAGCCCAAGCTGGCCTCAAACTCACAATGCTCCGTCTACCTCAGCCTCCCGAGTGCTGGGATTAATGGCGTGCACCATCACACCCGGCTCTGGCTCCATTTCTTCTTGATGGGACTTTAGAAATTTCCATTTCACTTGTCTTTGAGCCCTAAAACTGCTTTCTGAGAATTGAAATTCTTTTTGTTCTGTTGTTTTTGTTTTCAAAAATAAGTCAGTTCTTGCTGTTAGGACTTACACTTTTGGAAGTGTAGTCGGTACATGGTGTGAGCTCCTGTCAGTGTGCACTGTGGACCCCTCTCGCCCTTGGATCCCCTTCTTTTGGAGGCACCAGGTAAAACTGCACCTTCTGAAATGGCTCAAGAGCATGAGCAGAGAGTGAGGGCAGCTGTGATTCCAAGACTAAGAGTTATCTAAGTTACATTCCTATCTCCAGGAAACTCAGTCAGGAGGGAGGGTGATTATTAACATTTTCTGAGCATTGTAGGTGGGAATTTTTGAGAAGAATAACTTTTTTTTTTTTTTTTGGTGCAGCACTGGAGGTGGGAATTTTTAAATGTGCCTTAAAGACTAGCAAGAATATACTGTTTTGTTAGCTCAGTTGTGGTGAAGTAACTGATGTTCTGTGACTATTGGCTATAACTACAAAATTCATATTATTAGAGAATATATGATGATCTTACTTGTTTTTGAGTGTTAGACTAAGGTTATGCAGGGTTTTGGTTTTTTGTGTGTATTTCTATTTTGATTTTTTTCACTCTGGTTTATTTTAAAGAGGGAAAAACAAAACAAAACAAAAAATACAAGAAAAACAAGAAACAAAAGAGGCAAACAACAATAACAAAAAACCCAAAAACAATAACAATATAGGCTTTCAAAACAAGATGGTAAGCCAGGCCTGGTAGCACACACCTTTAATCCCAGCACTGGGAGGCTGAGGTAGGTGGAGCATTGTGAGTTTGAGGCCGGTTTGGGCTACAACGTGAGCAAGGCGGGCCTGAACTACATAGTGCGACCCTGCCTCAAAAAAAAAAAAATCTAGGGCCCGGAGCTTGGGTCAGTGGCTTAAGAGCCTGCTTGGCAGGCGCAAGGTTGTGAATTCGATCCCTAATACTGACAAAAAACCAACAACAAAAAAAACCCAAGATGGTAGGAATTTAACAAAGGTTGTTATTTTGCATAGTTATCTTCAAAAGAGTTACTCATATTACCAGATATAGACCTGCAAAATTGATCTAATCCTATAAGTGTTAACTGTTTTGTTAGTTTGTTTTGAGACAAGGTCTTGCTATGTAATTCAGGCTGGCGTGAACTCACTATGTAGCCCAGGCTGGCCTTAAACTCATGGCGATCTTCTTGCCTCAGCCTCATGAGTTCTGAGATTGCAGATATGCACTCCCAACATTTGATGTATTTTGTTGTTTTTGAGACACGGTCTTGGTATATAGACCTGGCCATCCTTGAATTTGCTTTGTAGTCCAGACTGATCTTGAACTCACTGTCCTGCCTCAGCCTTTCCAGTGCTAGGATTATAGGAGTGTTGCTACCATGTCCAGCATTGGCTTATTGAGTGTTGTATTTTCATTAGTTTCCTTCAGCTTTTTCCTTTTCACTTAATGGAGTTAGACCAGTTTTTAAATGTCCAGAGTTTCAAGATGAAGGACAAACTCATTCTTCAGCAATGCCTCATTACTTTTCCTTTTAGCTAAAAGTGTGGAGGTTTAAGGGTAGCAGTTGCTATGCAATATTATTACTTTCCCATGTGGAGATTTTGAGAGAGGAAATATACTAAATATATATAAGTAAATATACTAAGGTGAAGTTCATAAGGAACAAATACCAACTCTGCTACTTTACACTATCATTGTTCTTCTTTACTGCCTTTTTTTCTCTCTGTATAAAATCATTCTGTATATGTGTCTGCCTCTCTGACCATTACAGAACGGTAATGCTCGAAGATATCATTAGGTAAACAGAAAAACCTCTTGAGTATCTAAGCTATATGACACAGAGACATCCCTTGTAATAGGTGTTGACGATCTGCATGACTAAGAATTGTGTCCTGGCTAAAAAACAACTAAATGTAACTTTATGGGAAAATCTAACTTTACTGTTTTTGTTTTTGTTATGTTTCTTGAGACAGGATCTCACTTTATAGTCCAGGCTGGTGCTGAACTCGCAGCAGTAACCTTGTGCCTTAGCCTTCCAAGTGTTGGAGTTACAGGCGTGTGCCACCGCACCCAGCCAGTTTTGCTGTTGATCTGCATTTGGTGATTGAGTTGTCCTTATTCTTGAACCTCCAATCTTTCAAGACAGTTATGAAAATCATTCCTTGAGTGGACAGTAGCTATTTTCATTCATCTTGCCTGTTTGATGAGGATTTACCAAGAATCAGCAAAACTGAGGCTGTTGATGATGTGACTGAAAGTGAATGATGTGATTACCTTCCCAGTCATGGAAAAGTCTCAGTCATCTTTCTGCCTCTGTTAGTATGTCTAGACTTTGGGTGAGATACAGAAAAAGCTGGATTGATTACAACAGACCTGTGCCCTTTTAGGTGTAACAAGGTATAATGTGTGGGGCCTACCTAAGTCTAATTTAAATGCTCTGAGTTGCAGTTTAAGCATAGAAGGTTCCATAGATGATTCTAATTAGGTAGGAAAGTTTGCTGCCTTCCATGTCACATCTCCAGAGTAAGATAACAGACTCTTTGAAAGAGATTTTACAGTAATCTTAAATTTCCCTTTTTAACACAAAGACTGACTTCAAATTTGATTGTTTTCCAGCACTTTTTTTTAAAGAAAAAAAAAACAGAAAAATCAAGAAGCAACAAACAATAACAACAAAAAAGCAAAATGACAACAGCAACAATAGCAAAAGAACAGTGGCAATATAGAATTTCAAAACAAGATGATAGGAATTTAACAATGGTTGTTATATTGCATATTATCCTCAAAGTAATTGCTCAGATTACCAGATACAGGCATGCAAGATTGATCAGACAATAAATTTTACCTTTGAGCTGTTTCTTTCACTTTTACTATGTCTCTTGTAACTTTTGTATCTTATTTACTGTTTCAGTTTTTATACTAGTGAGACAATATGGTGTTTACAGATGTAAGTCTGATTTATTCTACTTATGAATATGGTTTCTAGTTGCATCCATTTACCTATAAAAGCTTGGAGTTTATCATTCTTTATGACTGAGTAGTATTCCATTATATAAAACTACCACATCTTTTTCTCCATTCATCAATTGTTGAGCATTTGAGTTGTTTCCAAGATCTAGCTATTACAAATTGTGCTACTATAAACATGGGTGCATATATAAAGCTGAGGTATAATGTTTTTAATTCTTTTGAGAAGATATCCAAAAGGACAATAGCTGGGTTGAATGGGGCCTCTAGTCCTAGTTTTTTGAGGAATCTCCACACTGATTTCCACAGCAGTTGCACCAGTTTACACTTCCACTGACTGTGGAGAAGGATTCATTTTTCCCCACAGCCCTTTCAGCATTTGTTATTGCTTGATTTCTTGATAATAGCCACTTTCTGGAGTGAGATGGAATCTCGTTGTTTTAATTTGCATTTGTTAAATGACCAGTGATGTTGAACATTTTTTCATACATTTATTTGCCATTTGTACTTCATCTGAGAAGTGTGTATTCATCTCAAGTACCCATTTTTAGACTGGATCTTTAAATCTGCAAGGACCGATTTTTTTTTTTAGTTTTTTTTTTTAAATCCATTTTATTCAAGGATAAAAAGAAAGAAGAAAAAACTGCAACAAAATTTCAAAACCCATCAACCAAGGGGCGGCAACAATATTACATACTTGAGTTCTTTATATGTTCTCCATAGTAATCCTTTGTCTGAGGAGCAGCTGGCAAACATTTTCTCCTACATTATGGGTTGTCTCTTCACTCTGTTGGTTTCTCTTGCTGTGCAAACACTTTCAATAGGGTAAGATCCCAGTTGTTCATTCTTTGTAATAGTTCCTGTGCAATCAGCATTTCGTTCCTATAGTCTTTGTCTACACCAGTGCCTTCAAGAGTTTTACCTACTTTGTCTTCAGCAGATTTAATGTTTCTATTTTAATATTAAGATCTTTGATCCATTCTGATATTAGCTTAGTACATGGTCCAGTACTAAGATATGAGTCCAGTTTTAATCTTCAGCATGTGTAGAGCCAGTTTTTCCAGCACCATTTACTGAAGAGGCTATCTTACTTCCAGTGAATGTGTTTGGCATCTTTGTCAAAGATAAGGTAGATTAGTGTGTCTGGAGTTGTTCCTGCGTCTTTAATCTGTTCCATTGATTTTTGGGTGTGTGTGTTTTTTTTTTTTTTTGCCAGTACCACACTGTTTTTATAACAATAGCTTTATAGTATAATTTTAAGTCAGGGATTGTGATGCCTCCTGGCTTGTCTTTGTTGTGCAGGACTGCCTTTGCTATTCTAGGTCTCTTCTGGTTCCAGATGAATTCTCTAACTCTGTGAGATATGCTATTGGAATTTTTTTAATATTATTTATTTATTTATTTGCGGTACTGGGGATTGAACTCACAACCTCGTGCCTGCCAGGGCAGGCACTTAAGCCACTGAGCCAAACTCCCAGTCCTGGTTTTTTGAGGCAGGGTTGCACTGTGTAGCCCAGGCCAGCCTCAAACTCACAACACTCCTCCTACCTCAGCCTCCCGAGTGCTGGGATTAAAGACGTGCACCACCACGCCCGGCTGTTTTTTTTAATTTTAAAGATAGTAAAATCCAACAAAATGTAGCAGAACAATGTCAATCAAAACAAAGCAGTAGAACTGGTACAGAACTTCTAAGAAAGATACTATGAAAACAATAGGTACTATAGTATATCTTGTTATTTTCAGTATAGTTGACCTTTCCAACAGTACAGTAAAATCAAACCAAAAAATAAATAAATAAATAAAACCAATAAACACAGAGTATAAAATAAGGCCAAAAAAATTTAATCAGAATAAAGCAAAACAGTGAGAACAATATTGGGCCTTGAAGACAAGACAGAAGAGAATCCTCCATTTTTGCTACACCGTGCACTGTCATTTTCCAAAAAGATGCCCAGGCTGCCAGCCCCAGGCTGGTAGGCGTACAGGTCAGGGTGCGGGGGCTCATGTTTCTCTTCCTGGGGTCCACACCAGTCGCACAGGCCCCTGGAAGGCAGTCTTACTTCTCTCCTGGTTGGAAGTGCTCAGGCCTGGTTGGGTGGGCTCCCGAGAAGCCCATTTCTTTCTCCTCCTGGGGTCCACGCTGGTTGCACAGGCCGCTATTGGAGTTTTGATTGGGATTGCATTGAATCTGTATAACAGTT
>RJWM01045487.1:0-12797 GCA_004363535.1 Dasyprocta punctata | reverse complement strand
AGCTCAGCCCAGAGTTCCTAGGACTGATCTTGTTAATTTCATCCTCAATCATGGTTGTTAGTGAAAATTCCATATATGTAGTCATGCACTCATTCAACACAAACTTGAGAAGCATGAATCTACCACCTGTCATGGACACTGTGCTCACAAATCTTTTAGTCAAATGCATATACTCTGCAGCCAGACAACTTTTTTCATAGTCAGTTCAGTCATCCAGGACATATGCCCAGCAGTTAAGCATTCTCTAAAATGGACACACCTATGAGTTCTTAAATTCCTATCGCTTATCCTTATACTTACATATTTTAACCAAGAATATTTAATGCCTCTCAAGGAACTGATTCTGTGTTTACTTCCAAAGGGGGAGGTGGCAGCAAAATATAGTCACCCACATCATCCAAGCCTAATATGGGGATCAAATGGTATCAGAACCAGTAGCCTTGACTTCTTCAAATTTAGTATGAACATATATAGCAGACTGTTCAGTTTCAAGGTGTCCACAATGAGTACGTTATCCATAGGAATATGATACCACGTAACTATTAAAATTATGGCAAACTGACTATGATTTGGAAGTTATTTTTGTGTTAACCTATGAGAGTTAACACTCTGTGATGAACACAAAAGCAAATTAAACACTGCGTTCCATTCCTTCCACATTTCCCCATGAGACAGACTAGCTTCAATTCTACCTGTCCCCTCAAAATTAGATTTCTAGACTTTACAATTTGTTGGAATAGATACAACTTTATTTGAAACTTGAATAATTTCTAAGCTGCTTTAATACAAGTCAAATATAAAGACCCTAAATTACTTCTTTAATTAGCACAAAGCTAACCAAATACCAAACTATCTTAATTCACTCAAGTTGTTGGAACAAAATATCATAACATGGGTAGCTTATAAATAAAACAACTCCATTTCTCACAGTTCCGGAGGCTGAAAAGTCTAAATTAAGGCTCTGACTGATTCAGTGTGGTAAGGGCCTTTTCACTTTCCAAAGTCCAACTTACCAATACTTCTTGGTTCGGTATCAATATGTTAAACTGGGGGAAGCACAAACATTCAGAGCATAGCACTAACCCTACAACTGCTTCCCTGTTGAAAGCTGATATTCAGTCTCTCTCATGTTCCCAACCTATTTGTATCTTACTACGCTAAGACCCTCAATATATATATCCCAAAGACATCTCATCACAATGTTTCAAAGTCATTTGCATTTCCTTGATTATACCTACTTTTATTCCTGTTTCATGCTCCCTCACTCCACCAAGCCGCTAGTATAGAAATCAAGATGTGAAGCTAAGTCTTCTAAGCCCAGTAAGTTCGTTTTTAGTCTTTCTGCAAGTATGAGCACTTCTACTTCCCACTACAAATATGAACTTGCTTACTTGTTCTTAAAATTCCATGAAGAATCAGGTCTAAATGCCATAAAATAACCTACATACCCTGGTCCCTGCATCTGAATTACTCTAACCCCCAACAAATTTATCATTCTTTCTCTCATATCCTGTGATCCAGAAACATGAGGATTTTTTATTGTTAGTGTCATTGCATTTGTTTTGTTCTGTTTTGTTTGCTTTTGCAGTTCCCCTCTCTTTCACACATGCATTTCTTTTTGTCTGTCTTGCCTGAGTTTGCTAGTTTGTTACCACTGTATAGGTGTAATTCTTTGAGGAAACCTCAGCATTCTTTCTTCTCCATCACTGGCAAACTGTTTGAGTTGGCTGCATTCCTCTGAGCTCCCAAGGCACCCTGTTTTTATTACTAACATAGCACACAGCACTCTGGAGACTGCATCATCTGCTCACTTATCTGTCTCGTACCATAGATCATGAACTATTTCAAGGAAGGTCCTACCATTAGACCATGAGCTATTTCAAGGAAGGTGCCTGGATCTTGATTGCATGCACTGATTAAGCAAGGGGTAGTTATATTGGCAGTCAGTACATATTATTAAACACGTAAACAAATAAGACACCTTCTTATGTTCACTCTATGAAGTACTGATATTCATTAAAGAAAAAAGCAAAGAGAACTGAGGAACAAATACTTCAGAACTGAAGGCACAGTGTGGCTCCTGTTCTCATTGTTATCTTTGGCAAGTCATTAGGTTTCCACTGAGAAATTTACAATGGAGGCATTCCACGTTATGCTTTTCTGGTAGAATCATGTTGTCCCTTAGTTTCTTGTTTTTAAAAGAAAGAATGAGAATATAACACTCTCTAAAGTCAAAAGGCATAGAGTTTATTAATTCAGTCACTCCTGAGAAATCTACTCCTCTCTTCGAGTTTTTCACTGTATATTCTGTTCAAATTTTTTCTACATTATTAATTACCTATTTCTATGTTATCTGTCATTCAGTTTGATAATTTCTACTTTCCCACAATTTCAGGTTAACTCATTGGCAAGGATGACTGGCTTGGTGTCTGTGGTACATACTTTTGAATTGTACGCTCACTAATTTGTTCTGCCTGTGTTAAATTTGCCAAAGATGACAAGTTAGCTTTTCAATAAAAGTCTGTGCTAAGACTTCTTGGAAAGTTTACAAATGATTAGACACTGTAGTATTACCTTGGAGATGGGGGACCATGAAAGTGGGCTGAGGTCATGAGGTCTACATAAAGCTTTCTCCTCAGGGGAGAGAGAACTGTGCATGGTGAATGTGGAGGGAGGAGCTGAGGTGGGAAGGGAAGGATGGCATGCATTTGTAGTACACTTACAAAAGGCTTGCTAACAAACTAGAGTCTCAAGTTCTGTCAACTTTCTTACCTCCTATGACTCTCTTAAAAATACAGCACTGTTTATTTTCTATAATGATAGAATACCCCTTTGGAATGGGGCTCCTAAGCAGTAGTAAAATCCGTTGCTGAAAAACGGTTGATCTCACAGAAGCCAAATACGATGTCACTTTTCAGGCGCTATTGTTTGAAAGGAAAACAGATTTTATTGGTTTATACTGTTACCTTGATGAAAATAAGTATGATTGATCTAACACCTTCTGTGTCTTCCCTTGAATACTTCTTTTCTTGTTCCATTTTATCTCATAGCTTATTATAAGCTAATTTCTTTCTGCAAGTAGCCCTATTTAATTTTATTATTTAATGTTTACAATATTATCTTAGCTTCAAAATAAGGGCAATCTTAGCAACCTATACGCCAAATAAAATGCAACAGCTTATTCCTATAATGTTTGTATGGGGCCCTACCCTTTAGGATGTATGTAATACAACTACTTCATTTATATCATATTTAGTAAACATTGGAATCCAACCCACTTCTCTTTTGCAAATATTACACAGCACTGACAAGTCCCGGAGCTGACAACAAGAAATGTAGAGGCGGAGGCAGGATGACTGGAGGGTCTGCAATGCACTTCATTTCAGAATTCTTTAAGATTATATTATAAATTATAGTTATCTATTTCATTAGAAAAGGCTTACAGAATCCGCAGCCATTTTCAGAATCTTGTCTTGGATTTATATTCCTCTGACATTCTACAAATACCCAATTTGCCTTTAAAGAAAATAATGAGTTTTCTACTCCAAATTGCTTAGGATATCCTAATTACAAACATTTTCTATTAATATCTGAAACATCACTTCATGTAGTCAAAACTCAGTTATAAGATTTTCTTTCTAATGGTAATGAAGAGAAGATAATTTTTACCAAGCTGCTGTTTAAATTGAACTGATTAAATTTGTGACATCTCATCAGAAATTAGCCAGGAGCTTAATAAGGGATAAAAGGCAGGATTTCTAGAATTTGCCATCTGCTTTTACTAGGGATTTTAATTCTCATAAAAAGGACAGGAATCTAACACTCAGATGCCTGGAGTATGATCATAACTGCATGGAATATTACTAATATATGTCACAAATATTTTATAAGTTCAGAATGGTAATGCTTAAGGATGGATTAAAAACAGACCATGTCTGATACCTAGCTTTGCAGAGTCCCATGAATAATCCATTTCTCAGGGTTTCCTTAGCTTTGGAGAGGCTTTCACAGCATTAAAGCTGAGCAAATATTTTGCAAATGAATCTGGCCCTAAGTGATCCAGTGTTAAATTCAGATCATTAGTGAAGAAGAAGCTGCCTCTCATCTCAAGAGAAAGAAACTTTGCAGTCTTCAAGTTCTCTAAATATTGACCTGGAAAAGAACAGCCTGATTCTGAGAAAACATCCAAATTCATGATGGAGGCACACAATGTTCTTTCAAGCCTTCTATTAGGCCTTGCATAAACTATCTCAAATAGTTAAAAATTATCTTTTGGGAGAAGATATTGCATACTCTACAACTACAAAGGGGTTAATATCTGAAATACACAGGAAAGTTGAACTATTCAATGGAAAGAAATACTAGGAAGCAGATCAAAGGGTGGGCAAAGGACCTGAATAGACTTTCTCAAAGGAAAGCATACAAATGGTCAACAGTTATATGAAAAAAAAAAAGCTCAACATCACTCATCATCAGAGAAATGCAAATTAAAATGACGAGTTATCACCTTGCACCTATTAGAATGGCCATTATCAAAAAGGCAAACCATAACAAGTGTTGGTGAGGATGTGGGCAAAAGGGAAACCTGACACACTGTTTGTGAAAACATAACAGAACCATCATCAAAAAGTTATGGAGATGCCTCAAAAATTTAGAAACGGAGCCACTGATTCATCAATTTCAATTCTAGATACCTATCAAAAGAAAATTCAATTAGTAAATTAGTATATGAAAGGGATACCTGCATTTTCATATTCACTGAAGCATTTTCCACAGTTGCCAAGATATAGAATCATATATATAGAATATTATTTGGCCATTAAAAGAAGAAAGTACTGTTACTTGTGACAACATAGATGAAGTTGGAAGACAATATAGTAAGTGAAATAAGTCCAGCACAGAAAACAAATACTGCATGCTTTTACATAAGAAAACTAAGAAAGCTAATCCCATAGATGCAGAGAGTGTTAGCTAACAGGGGCTGTGGTAGTTAGGGAGAGGTTGATGAGATATCGGTCAAAGAATACAAAATTTCTGCCAGATAGAAGACATAAGTTTAAGGGATAACAAGGGAATATAGTTAATAAAATATTGTACTTTTAAAAATGCTAAAAGGGTGAATGCGAAGTGTTCTCACCACAAAATGATAACTGATAAGTATGTGAGGTGATACATGTGTTAACTGGCCACCTTAACTATTTCCTCAAAGCATGAATAATTCAAACCATCACATTGTACAGTGTAAATCCATACAATATTACCTGTCTGAAAACAAAACAAAACAAAACACTCCAACTATCCTTCTTTAAAGAGATCTGGAGAATGTCTCCATGACCAACCTCACCCATCCATTCCAGAAAAAAAGTACAAATTTTCTGGGTAGGAAATTCTTCCACATAGCACTACCTAAACCTTTGTTATACAACTGCTGAATATTTTCTTTTTCCTTTATTAAGATGCAAATATCCATTCACCATTTATATGAAGGTTTAGATTCTTTCAATCATGTATCTTCTGGGTAAAGTACTACTAGCTACTGGCATCTTTTCACAGTGATACTGTGATCATAGAAACTTGTGCAAAGTGTCAGTAGGATGAAATTCATCTTTGCCTGCAGAAGTATTAAAACCTCACAGATAAGAATATGAGTCCCTTTTTAAGTCAGAAAAATGGAATGTGCCTTTTTGGTGAATAACTTTAAGTTGTAGCCAATAACCCCACACACAGCAACAGTCCTAGCATTCTGCTGATATCAAGCACCCAACACTGGTGGGATTCATATATATTGATATAGTGCTTTAAAGAATGAAGAAAAACCAAATGAATAAGATTGTGAGGAGCAGAGATTCATAATATTAGTCTTGCTAGAGGTTTATCAATTTTACTGGTGCCTTCCAAGAACTAGCTTTTGGTTTCATTAATTTTTACTAGTATTTTTCTGTTCTCATTTTTATTAATTTTTACTATTTCCTTTATTTTTTTCTGACTACTTTGTGACTTGGGTCTTTAGCTCTATAAATTCTTTTTTGTTGTTGTTGTTATTGTCCTAAGTTTTTAAAGTGGATTCTTACTGATCTGAGAAGTTATTGTCTTACTGCGTAAACATAGTAAGTTTCCCCAGAGCTGTTGCTTTGCAGTGATCCCACACAGGTGATATGTTACATTTTCATTTTTGCTCAGTTCAAAATAATTATTTTCCTGCATGCTTTTTTGGCCATTGAGTATTTGAAAGTATGTTGTTGAATTTCAAACTGGAAATTTTTCCCTGGTAAATGTTTGTCATTGATTTGAAAATTGACACCACTATTAACAAAATAACACCTGTTTTGTGTGTGATTTCAATTTTACCAAACCTGTTAAAAACTTGCTTTAAAATTCAGGATGAGATCATTACATGTGTACTTGGATAGCAGGTATATATTTTTTTATTTAGGGATCAAGTGTTCTAAAAATAGTAATTATCATTGGTTACAATTGGTTGATAGTTTTCTTCAGCTTTACATCATAGAAAACTTTATCAGTTCTTTCAATTTTCCAGATAACCATAATTGTGAATATACTGTACTTTTAGTTCTGTCAATGTTTACTTTGTTATTTTGCCACAGAACTACTTAAGATAGTTATGCATACACTGCCTTTAAGATAGTTCTTGATACATTTTTCTTTTTCCATGATTAAATTTCCTCTCTGTCCCTGGTAATTTTATTTGCTCTAAAGTTTACCTTGCCTATGCCAGTATTACCACTGACAAGGTAATTACCAAGATTTCTTTCATTTAATGTTTGCATGATTTATCTTCCCCATTCTTTAACATATGTACATCATTATTTCAAAATGAGTTTCTTGTATACAGCACATCTCTGTTTTGCATCACATATTTCTCTTCATTCTGTTGATTGACATCCTCTAAATTGGTGCTTTAGACCATTTATATTTAATGTAGTTCATCATTATGTTTGGATTTGTCTGTCATTTCATTATTTATTTTCTATTTTTTTCTTCCTGTCTTAATTTTCTGACTTATTTTTGGCTATTGGATCTTCTTTTAGTATTCCATTCAAATTACCTATTGTGCTTTTGACTAATCTCTTTTTGTATATGTAAAATATATGTATGGGAGCTGTTCTGAGAATTCAGATCTACATGCTTAACTTCATACTAGGTTTAGAATCAATATTTTTCCCTTCAAGTGGGATGTAGAAATCATATCTATCACCATGTAGGTCCCTTTTCCATTCTTCTGTTGTGTTACAGTTAACAACGAAATTACTTCCATGTACTTCATGTACAAGACAGAAGTTTTACTTTTGATTGTCCTGTGTTTCAAAGAACTGAAAGGAATAATTATTGTATTGTTTCTGTTTTTCTTCATAGTTTCCTATGTATGAAGAATTTCTCCAGTAATTTCTTTAGAAGATGTCTCAGGGTTGTTTTATTTTGTTTTTAATCTGAGAAAAATCATTATTTCCTGAAGGAGGTTTTTGTCAGATATAATAATTTCCCTTGACAACTCTTATTGTGCAGCATTTTAGAAATGTTGTTTCACTTCTTTTTGATCTTTGTGGGAAAGAAAAATAAATTTGTAGTTATTTATAATATTTCTGCTTCACAACTAATGCATCATTTTCCCCAGTCTCTGTGGAAGGCTTTTCTTCTAGTTTTTAGGAATTTTTTTATGATACTTCTGAGTAAAGACTGTTTTGTGTTTGGAGTTTGTTGAGAATCTTGAATCTATAGGTTTATGTGATTTGGAAATTTGGGAAGCTTTCAGTGATTATTTCTTCAAACAAAAGGATGTTTATGCCAGTGTGACACACACATGGGTGTACACACACTGTAGTCGTTCTACTCTCCTGCATTTTCAAAGACATAGATGGCAAATATTTTTGGAGTGTTCTACAGGTTTGTGAAGCTAAGTTTATTTTTAAAAATCAGTTTGAGTTTTGTGTTGCTCATAAAGAATAACCTCTATTGATCTATCTTTCAATTCAAGGACTGTTTTCACTGCCATATTCAATCTATGGAGTCTTCCAGTGGGTTTTTTTAATCACTTATTGCATTTTTTTAGTTATGAAATTACTACAAAATACACACATATCTTTTATTTCTTTGTTGACTCTTCTTTTGGTACATTTCAATAGATTCGTCCTTACTTCTTAGAACATATTTATAATGGCTGACGTAATGTTAGTCAGATAATTTCCAAGTCAGTCATCTCAGTTATGCTGTGTTTTCTCATACAATGTGAAAAGTTGCTAGTTCTTCACAAGCTCAATAATTTGGGACTGTATCGTAGGCAATTTGAATATTTTATGATGAGATACTAAGTCTTATTTTAGTCTTATGGAGAATTTTGACTTTTTAAAAAATCAATTCATCCAAGGTGGTCTAGTCCAAAAGTTATGATCAGATTTGTAGGTTTTACCAGTATACTTGTTTTGTCCTATTGCTTTCCCCTTTGTTTTAACATAATTTCCCTTTGCAAACCTTTTTTTAGAACTATTTAGACCTATAGCCTTTGCATATTGTGTCAGCCTCTAACAAGTCTGGAACCGAAGTGGTGATATATCAAAGTTTACTTCTCAAAGTGTTTGGAATGCCATCTATGACCAGATATATTTATATGAAGACTGAGGATAAACATAGGCTTTCATTAAAAGGAAAAAGAAAAAGAAACTAAACTTTTTGTTTCCTAGGTCTTCTTTCTCTGTAGTTTTCCCTGTGCATTTTAATTGCCTGCAATTGCTCCTTTCAATAGTATAGCCAGAAAGCTAAAGCTTTATTCCACTCTTCAAAACAAGCTGGAAGAACTCTCCTCATCTTCTTTCTATCCGCACTGATGCCAGCTCAACTTTCTCCAAGTCAAGGCTAGGGATATCCAGGGGAAAAAATACGATCAGTTCACACTTAGTTTTGCTTTATTTTCAGTAGATTTTCTCAATTCATCTGTAGCTATTTACTTTTTAAAGGTCTTAAAAACTTAACTCATGAATTTATGTCCAAGCTCGATAGTTGTAAAAAGGGGAAGAGACAGGGTTCAGTCTACTTATCTTACCCCAAACTGGGACTTCCTTGTTTACTTTGAGTAGGGTCTATCAGAATAGTGGTAATTAAGAAGCAGTAATGTTGCTGCTAATTATCTTTATGGAGAAAAAGACTAAACAGAGAAAAACTGTCCATGATTTCCACTTCACTTATCAACTTTAGTCTTATCGACCTCAGTCATGCAAAACTTTTACTTACTCTTTTTCTATAAAAATAATTATAAGCTAGATAACTATATTCCAAATAGTTATGTTATCTACATTATAAAATAATTTCTTAGCACTGAGAAGTAGATTTGAGGTTGTAAGCATTGTTAGACATTAGAAATTTTGCAACAAGATCATTTGTGTAGTTTCAAAAATAATATAAGAAGCTAGGTGTGGTGATGCACACTTGTAATCTCACCATTCTGGGAGACTGAGGCAGGAGAACTGCAAGTTCAACTCCATTCAGGGGAATTGAGTAACTTAGTGAGACCCTTTCTGAAAATTTGAAAAGAGGGGGCAGGGATATACTTGGATGCAAATGCTCTGGGTTTAATTGTCAGTGTCACAAAGACAGCTGGATGGCAAGTGTGGGGAGGGGGAGGGGAAAGGGGAGGGGAGGAGAAGGAAGAAGAAGAAGAGGAAGTGGAAAAGGGGAAAGAGAAAAAAGTGGAAGGAGAAGAGGAGGAGGAAAAGAACACCACTGGAATAAAAAGTTTCTACATTTATCCTCTGATTATTTTCTATATAAAGCCCAGCACAACTGAAGACTTAGGAACACGTCAAGTGGTAAAATCATCTACCTCTCAGCAAAGCTCTTGGCACTTAAGTTAAATTTTACAATTGAGTCGGCAGCAAGAAAATAAGCAGGAGGCATTGAGCATGTGGCCAATTTTCCCTTGCATTTGCGCAGACATCCGCATGTCAAGCTTTCCTGAATTATGAGCTGGCAATATTTACCTTTGTAAAACACAGTAATGGGCTTGGATTCCATTAAATAATTAATCCTCACCATAAATAGCTATTTGTGAGAGTTGAATTAAAATATATATTGGTAAGTAGATGCTCAAGTAAATAAACTATGGATCTGGAAGTTCTAATGTCATTTCCAAATGCCACAAGATAGTTCTTATAATTTACTTATATCATGAGAACTATAGGTTTTTGGAAAAAAAAAAAAAAAAAGTATTGTCTTCCACAAGCAATTTGTTATTTAGTCCTGAACTCTGGTCCTTGCTCTAGTGCTGGGCACTGGAATAAAACAATGTGCAGAAAGCCTGACTCTTCACAGTATTGAGGAGCTGAGGTACAAATCAGTGCTTGGGCCAGAGTAGTTCTTAATAATGTTTGTCAAATTTAATCAGTTTTTCACAAGCCCCTGAATGGATCATGCACCTATGACCTCCTTGTCCAATGTTATCCCTAATTCTGTAAAAAATAATAAAAGTTATGCTTAAAAATAAAACAATACCTCTGTTTGCATTTTTCTATTTCTCTAATCGTTGTTTGCTAAAGCATCTGAGCACTTAAGAAATATATCCAATAAATTTTCCATTGCCTCCTTCTCTATTGACTTCATGAAATAAAACAATGTCTAATGATTTAAATTAAGTTATTTGAGAAGAATGTTAGGATAACAGCTACAGGCTAAGCTATATAAGTGGAGAAGATGAACCCATCTTTTTTTTTTTTTTTTTTTTTTTTTTTTTTTTTTGCGGTACCGGGGATTGAACTCACAACCTCGCGGCTGCCAGGGCAGGCGCTTAAGGCACTGAGCCAAACTCCCGGCCCTGGTTTTTGGAGGCAGGGTCGCACTATGTAGCTCAGGCCGGCCTTGCACTCGCGTTGTAGCCCAAGCCGGCCTCGAACTCACAACGCTCCGCCTACCTCAGCCTCCCGAGAACCCATCTTTTGAATGAATACTATTATGTCAATAAATAGACTAGTTGTTTTATGTAGCTGATTTTATATGGTATCTGGTTTACCCATGGTAAGTCTACCAGTTATTAGTAATATGATTCTACAAATAAGGATACTGAGACTCAAATGAAATAATGGCTAGTAAGTGAAGCCCTAGAACACAAATAGGAAATTAATGAAAAAACGAACTGTTCACTTTTAGTTTTCACAGCAGCAATTACAGCACAAGGCAAAGCAAAGATCTCACAACTTGGCGATGCTTTGTGAATACAACTGTACATTCTGAACCTACTTCCTGGGTCACTCTTCATTCTAAGGTATTTTTTCCTTAAACTTCTCTCAGAGGATCCAGATAATTTCTTGATGCTGCCTAGAACATGAGAAACGCCCACTGGGAGAGAAGCTTCCATATAAGCGAAATGAATTTGAAACACGGATGGGGTGAGTTTCCTTTTCAACAGCCCCATGGCAGGATGCAAATTCTCTCTACAGCCCCGACTGCTCCAAGCCTTAAGCCCATTCACAGCCGTCAGCCTCAGTAACAGCGGTGTGAGTTCCAAAATTCCACACCCCTTCCAAAGTTCACACTGAATCAGAATTTCACACCTTGGGATCATATTCCCAAAAGTAGAAAACTACAGAGGTATAACTAATGGTAAATGTGAGCACTGCCTGAACATTTTCCTATTTCCTCTAATTCCATTAGAATGCAAAATAAAATGAAATGAGGAACCAAGAGACCAAAGAAGTCATCACCACAGTCCAGGTGCTTGTCTCTTGTCTGCTCATTTCAGCTTCCAGTAGTGTTTGCAGGGTAAACACAAAGCTCGTTTGTTCACTTAGATATCAAGAAGGTTGCAACCTCATTGTGAATGAGAACCCCACAAAATGAAGACCAGGGATTGCTCTGCCACCCTACGATGTGCAGTTACTAAAAGCAGGGAAGGGAAAATCTGTAGCATATGAGATACAGCTGCTGGTGGCAGGGGACAGGAAAGACCACTTGGGAGCAAAGTTAAAGTCTTAAATAACCTGTGATGCTGTTTGAGGGGCACACTGCAGAGACAGAATAACTGGCTCTCCCAGGTTGGTCAGTGTAGGGAATTATCTGCACTTGAACTTTGCTAGTATCCATATCAGTTATCTTTGCTTTGGGTCTTTGTGTTTTATTAAAAAATAATTTACTGGATAGAATCATGTTCTTTAAGAGGAGAGATACTTACAGTCTTTTGTTTGCTTTGTCCCCCAGCCCCCAGCTCTAACCTTAAACAATGCTAAAGTATGACAAAGGTACACTGAGGTGTTTATGTAGACAGTGGATGGAATCAATTCATGGCAGAGAAGTGAATTATCACCTACAAAGATGATCTACATATTTGTGTCTCCAAAACAGGTCCCAGAGAGATGTTGCTATGGATTAGACCTAAAATATCCTGTAAATATCTCATGTTCAGGAGAGGTAGGTCCCTGGGGGCATGACTTGGGTGTATTTGCATCCATGATTCCGCCCTGCACTCTTTACTTCCTGGCCACTATGCAGTGAGTGGCTTTTCCTTACCATGCTCTTTCTGCCTTAGAGCTTACTAACCATGGACTGGACCCACAGAATCTGTGATCCAATTTAAAGCTCTCCTCCTTTAAATGACTGATGTATATTTTGTCCCAGTGATAGGAAAGCTGACTAGCACAGGTGTTATTCCCTCTCTGGCTATGGAGTGTTCTTCAGTGAGTTTTTTATAATTATCTTCAATTGTTAATGAATTTTTTTTTATTTACAAAGAAGCTACATAAAAATCCTTAGAACAGACAAGCAGATTTTGCACGGTCATAGTACAAGGTCACAAAGTC
>RJWM01045486.1:0-12807 GCA_004363535.1 Dasyprocta punctata | reverse complement strand
GCCAGTAGAGAGAGAAGGCCCTTGTTGACACTCATGTGGTTTTTTTTTCTTTTGTGTGGCACCCGGGATCGAACTCACAACCTCACACCTGTCAGGCAGGCACATAAGCTGCTGAGCCAAACCCCCAGCCCTAGTTTTTTGAGACAGGGTCGCACTATGTAGTTCAGGCGGGCCTCGCTCACGTTGTAGCCCAAGCTGGCCTCGAACTCACAACGCTCCACCTACCTCAGCCTCCCGAGAGCTGGAATTAAAGGTGAGCACCACCACGCCTGGCTCTCATACTCTTAAATAATTTTGAGGTAGGCTTCAATCAAGATGTGGGACTTCTGTCTTTTACCACTGTATGAGTCATTGGTTATAGGAGCTGGGTTCAAAAGGAGAAAAGAATGTATTTGCTGCTATTTCTTTACAGCCCATAATTCAATTTGTATGTAGAAAAGTATTTTTAAAATCCACTGTAGAAGGGAAAAAAGCATTGCAAAGATAGTTTTGATCTCTGCAGTACTTTTTTCTTCCCCCTAGACTGCATATGCCTTGTGTTTCCATTGCTGAGCATGTTTAAAGGCAGGGAAGGAGGACGGGAGAAGGAGAGAGACAGACAGACAGACAGAGGCAGAGAGACAGAGACAGAGAGACAGAGACAGAGAGACAGAGACAGAGAGAAAGGCAGAGAGACACAGAGACAGAGATACAGAGAGAGAGATGTGTGTGTTCATATGCACATTCACTAGATAAACAGTGAACCAGATGTTTGGCAAATCAAATAATTAAATATTAACCAAATCTCTTTGAACATATTATAAATGTTGGAGGTTTATGGTTTTTGAAAGCATTGGTTTTCCAAGCTCGGAATCTTGAAAGAAAGTCCTTGTTACCTGATATTTATGGGTGGAGAACTACACTGAAAGAATCACACTTGCCTGAGGAACAAGGCAAGGAAAGAAAAGCCAAAGTCATTTTTCTTCTTTCCCTTCTTATATCTGGCTATTTTATGGTGAAAGGACTTTTGTCTGACTTATGGTTAAAAAAAAAAAATTGCTGGATTGTCTGTTCCTGGCTTTTACCTGATCCATAAGAGCTGAGACGAAATGGCCAAAGTCAGACTTCTTTCGTCGGCTATAATTATTGATGTTTTTGATTCCAGGAATATTCAGGACCGATCGCTCCTCAAAGTGTACAATAAGGATCCTTCACATGCATTTAATCACACACCAAAAACTGTGAATGGAGACATGAGGGTAAGCATTACTATTCTGTTTTTAGCTTTATCTGGTGGGTCAAATCGTTCTCTTCCTGCTCCTACTTCTCCATGTGGTCACAGCCCATCCCCACCCCACCCACCCATCTCCTGGTTTCTCGGGTTTTCGTGACTCATCCCGTCTGGTCACTCACTGTTTGTCCTTTGGTAGTGAAATAATATTTCCTGGTCATTAGGAGCAAAGGGATTAAAATGAGGCTGGATGCACTTTAATTCACCATTAAGCGTGGGGATGGATTGATTGATTGATTGATTGGTTGATTTGCGGTGCTCAGGATTGAACCCAGGGTCTTCCACATTGTAGGCAAATGCCCCCCCACTGAGCTACATCCCCACCCCCGAAGCACAGAACTTAGATATAGTCTCCTTCTGAGGAGATTCTGAAAATCTGCACATAAAAGGATCCTGATCTCAAGTCCATAATACATGAACTTACTCAACGGACCTCTTGCCACTTTTTCTCTCTGATGAAAACAAAACTAATATACAGGCAAACCAAAAATGCACAAGTTGCATGGAAAATCTGTTCGTGTCCTCACATTATCCAAGTCCTAGCATTCTGACTCAGTAACTCACCTAATTCAGGACTGTTCACTGTTGCACCATGTCAAGTATTAGCAAGTCTTCCCCAAACCATGTTCAGGGCAGAGGACATTGATGTGATTTGGGAGCTGAAATGTAAATTTAGGTCACCTCAGGAGAGTTTCCAAACATTCACAGGAATGTTTTAAAGGAAAAAGAACAGGGAAACTAAAAAATGCAGATTTTAAAATATTAGGGCTGGAGATTTAGCTCAGCGGCATAAGCGCCTGCCTGGCAAGCGTGAGGTCGTGAGTTCAATCCCCAGTGCCCCCCAAAAAAAAAATCATATTAATGCAGGTCCTCTAGAAAGGGACTGAGTTTGTTACGAGAATGCTACATTCCTCTGGAGTAAAAATAGGCGGGGAAATACAAGATTAGTTTCTCAGCTAATCTTCAGCTGAGACACACATTTGGAAGATACTGTGCCATTTTACATCATTTTTCTGTGGATTAGCCATCAGCTGGATGCTGGAGTTTAACTAGGAAAAAAAATAAATAAATGAATTTTACCACCAAAAACAACTAGGACCTGTTCTGTCCTGGGCTACAGTGGTATTCCTGGGCAAAGTACTTTCTACTTCCTGATAGTGCATATTAGTTTCCTGTCACTGCAGTAACGAAGTATGACAAACCTAAGGGTTTAAAATACCACAAATTAACAATTCTACAGTTCTAGAGTCTGTAGGCTGACATGAATCTCACTGCTCTGAGATGAGGGGACACGTGTAGGGCCGAGCTCTTTTCTGCAGGCTCGAGAGAGAATCTATTTCTCGTTTTTATTTTTTCCCATCTTCTAGAAGTCACTGACATAGATTCATAGGCCCCTTCCTCTATTCTCAGACTCAGAAAGAAAGAGCATCCCTCTGACCCTGCTTCCATTGTTTTGTTTCTAACCCTCCGTTGTCCACTTTTGAACACCTGCAGTGAGCCTAACCTACACTCTAGGAAGAAAAAAAAAAACTCCTTATTTTAAGGTCACCTGATTAGCAATCCTCATCTATCTTTTCTGTGTAACCTAACACAGTCACAGGTCCAGGGAATTAGGGTGCAGACCTTTTGGGGGACCATGGTTCTTCCACACAGGGTGTGAATTTAAAGCCGAGAAAGAAGTCTGAGGGCCCCACTGGAAGGATTTCTGTGAAATTCTGAACTGGAATATGAGTGATGACGTAGTAGGACCAGAGCCTGACCTTTTGGAGGAAAGACCTCTTCCATTTGCAATTTTGTCTTAATGTCTAAAATGATGTGTGCTTAGAGTTGAAGGCTGTGTTGCTCATTGCAAAAATGTAGGATTTTGAGGTTTGCATGTAAAACCAGCTACACTTGAAATGTAAACCAAAGCCACAGAAAGATAGATTGAGTCATGCCAGTCCTGGAGCAGAGACGAATATTATGAGATGCTTTGCGTTTCTAGGTGACGTTCATTAGAGCTTCGGCTTCCATGAATATCTTTATTTTTTTGATATGTCTAGCCTTTGAACTGTGGTTCTGTCATGCTCAAAGTCGTTTCTGTGATGCAAAGTCATTCCCAGACCATCAGCGCCCCACAGTTGCCCTCGCAAGCCTTGCGAATGGCTGGTGAGGACACCTGTTTTAACTCTCAAGCAGATGTGGTGCCTCGGGCCCCACCCTGAGGACCGGGAGCATCAGATGTTAACCACATGCGCAAAGCCTTTCAGCAGGCAGAACTTTTGTGATGCATTTCAACGAAGTGGTTCTGTCTTTACTTTGAAATGAAACAATAGTGATCACTTGCTGAGTTCTCCACAGTCTACTTTAGGTACCAGTTGTCCATCAATCAACTGGTGTCGCCAAATGAGGGCATAATATATGTCACCATCTATCCAGTGGAAAAGCCCTTGTGTGTCAGTGAAGGCTACTTAGAAATCAATAGAAAGTGTAACTTGGCCCCTATTCATGGATTCTAGAAATTTAAAGGCATGAAATTTCTTTGGCCTCACCTTTTGGCTCTTAAAGGCTCCTCTCTCAAATAATTGGGTCCGCATTGCCAAGAAAGGACAGGAAGTTTTGTTGAGCCCTGCCTGTAGCCCAGCTGTAAAACCTATGCTCATGGTGAAGAACAGAAATAGAGAATAGAACAAGGACTGGTTGTCGTAGACTAAACCAAGTTGCAAGATGGAATGCATACATTTTCACATGTGTCTGCAATGTGAGCATGGCCATGAAGGACGCTGACAGCAACCACTCTCAGGCCTCCGTCACTGCAGCCCTGCCCGTGATGTCATTAGACTCCACTCCTGAGGCCCCAGAGACAGCCGGGACCAGACCTCCCAGCTGGCCGCTCGTTACCAATCAGCATGCATCTGAGAAAGACTTCCACAGGACAGGCCGAGTAGCCACAGCAGCCATGCCAGACTCTCCGAGACTTCCCTTAAACAATGAACTTAGCATCTTGCCTTTAAACAAGAAGAAAGTGTAAGCCCGCATCTCTGAAATTTGCAGGCAGTTCTCCCAGAACACTTTACGACCAAATGGTGTTCCTCAGGAAGTGTGTTAGACTGAAGCCTTTTAACCCTGAGGTTCTGGAATTGAGCCTATGCTTAGAATTTCTGCTTGATGGGAAAGGCATGTGTCTAGTTTTCCATCTAGCATCTAGCTGAGCATTTTTGAGGCTAGTCTATCTAATGAGACTTGTGGTTTTCAGCTGGAACTGAGCACAGCCAGCTCTTGGTTCTTTACCATGGGTGCAAATCCACTCTAATGTAACTTAACTGCTTGACTTTGGTTCCTTACATCAGGTAGTAAGTTTGATAATTCAGTTCCCAAGGGACTGAGTTGGCCCTATGGGTCAAGCCCTTCTGCACAAATTACATATATATTCACAAGGCTTTTCATTCATAAATGAACCATTCCATTCTGTAGCTCCCAAAGACGATCGGTAACTCCCTGTCATCAAATCTGGTGGCATTTTCATGGTGTTTGGGTTTCTACACCTTCTCATGTTCATGGCAGCTACTTCCCAAGATTCTTTGCAATCATCATGTCTTGTTCTCTCTTCTCCTTCTGTTAATTTCATTTGCATGTCTCTAATTTCCGCTTTTATGCAGACAACTACCAGATTTGCATTTAGAACACACTCCCTAGACTTAGCCCTGGGTCTTAAATTACTTCGTAAAACCCAAATCAGCCACTGCCTCCTGGTCCTCTTCTTCCTGAACTTTGTGTTTGGCACTGAGGAACAGTCTCCTTGGCAGCCCCGGCTTCCAGGACCCTGCTGTGCCGGAATCCCTTGCCTGCATTCAAACACGTTAGGGTTATATGCTGACCCCTCTTCCTCATGGCCCCAAAGAGTCTTCAAAGTGTTCAGGCAGGCTTTACCAGTCTGGGGTTTGGGGTGTTTATTTGTTTTGTTTTGGGGTTTGGATTGGCTCTTTTTCATCTGAACATTTGCACTTGTGGTTTTTATTTTACTACTGATTTTTTCTTTTCTTTTTAATTGTTCTGAGGATTGTACCCAGGAACTTGCCACTAAGCCACACCCAACTTTTTTTGTTGTTTTTGTCTTGAGACAGGGTCTCGATGAATTGTTGAGGCTGAGCTGTACTTCGTGGCTCTCCACCCTCAGCCTCCCAGAGCGCCGTCGTCCTAGGCATGTGCCCCACGCTCTGCTCTTGCTGCTGATTTAGCTATCCGTGTCATGTCAGCATCAATGGCCCTTGAAACTATGTACCTAATTCTGCCATTTCTACGATCTAAAACTCAAATGTTCAATTTCTAAGTGGTCACTTCAGTAATTTTTTAATATGTCCAGTGTATCTTGTTGAAGACGAACTTACTGGTCTGCTTTTTTTTTTTTTCTAAGCCTTTATCCTGTTTGAACATCCTTTGAAAGATGGAATGGCTCTGTGTATGTTTGTGTGTGTGTGTGTGTGTGTGTGTGTGTGTGAGAGAGAGCACACATTCATGTTTGGCCAGATGGGAGGGGTATAATTTAAAACGTTGATTATCAGTGGTTCTTCTCGTCTGACTCTCATTCATCAGCGCATGCACCAGTCCCCAGATCCGGCTCACTCTATCTGCAAGGTCCCATTTCCCAGGTGTCCTTGCAGTAGCTGACTGGCTTGTGCATTTATTAGGCACATTCAAGGGTGATTTCATTTAATCCCTAAGACAAAATTTTGAGGCGGGCATAGGTGTAAAGTTCCGTATTCAGACCTGATAAAACAGTTGTTTGTGTTAAGAAATTTTCCCCAAGCCGTCTCGCTAGAGAGAAGCAGAGCTGATGTCTGAACCCAGGTTGCTTCGTTCCCGATGTTAGTAGCCGCCTGCTGCTGCAGTCACAGCACTCATTACTTTCTCAACCACCTCCTCTCCCATTCTTACTCCCACGTCGGCTTTTGCTGTTCTGTGTGTCTGAAACGCCCTCTCGTGCCCCGCCATGTCTGCCTCGTGTGACTGGAGTGTGTCCCCCAAACCCGGTGCTAGAAGCTTGGTCCCCAGTGTAGCAGTGATGAGAATTATTGAGTCTTTAATGGGCAGGACTAAATGAAAGATGATTGGATCATGGGGGCATCGCACTCAGATGGGATCGGTGTAGTGTTCCCAAGACTGGGTTAGTTCCTGTAGGAATGGGTCATCGTAAAGAAGAGCGAAGGCCGTCCCATGTGCTTGGCCTCGTCTAAACACAGCCATTCCCTTTCCTGCTTCTCTTCCACGCTGTGATGCAACCAGACTCTGGCACCGTGCTGTCTGGACTTGGGAACCACCAGAATCATAGACTGAAAGAACCTTGGGTATTTTGTTATAGCAACACAAAACAGACTGATAGAGTCTTTTAAAAGTTCTGCTCATCTAGTATGTTCTGATTCCTTCAATAAACTGTTGGTGTGCAAAAAGTGAGTGATAACACCAAATTTCTCAGGGCTCTACTATATTACACCAACCAAGAGCCACGTGTATACCATGTTTGCCTTCTGAGTAGAATGACCAAAATGTAAAAGGCATCCCTAGAACTATTTGGGAAATTACAGCATATGTTAGGAATCAGATGATATTAAGGGATAATGTAATTCTGTTGGGTATAATAATAGGTTGGCAGTTATGTTTTTTAAAATGAAACCTACTAAAGTATTTATAGGTTAGATGATACAATGAATGGGATTTGCTTTAAAATATTCAAGCAACCCCCCCACACACACACACACAAAAGGTGAAATTAGATTAAAATTGTTAAAATGTGGGAAAATGTCAAAGCTGGGTGATGGAAGTTTGTCATATTATTTGATCTTCTCTTTTTAGTTTGGAAGTTTCCGTAATAAAATGTTGAAAAGGTTAAAAACCTGCTTTTACAGCCTGAACAAGAGTGCCTACTCCACAAGCCTTTCCCTGATTGTTAGGATTCGGCTGCCCCTTCCGGAGGCGTGTTGCACCCGGTGTGTGAGTGTTCCTGTGCGTGGTTATCTCCTCCACTAGACTGGAAGTGATTCAAAAGCACACGTTCATCTCTGTCTCCTTCTGAAAGCTGGTCGAGCATCCTAACGCACGCCGCACGTAGCGTAAACACGTGTTGAACGGGCTGCATGGGAGACTATAATGATAGTGCTACAAGTGCTGTATTTGTCATTTTCTGCCACTAATGAGGACCCACTGTAAAAATATCTCTGTTCTCATCACCAGAAATAGTTGCGCTTCTCCTGGTTTATTTTTACCACATGGACACTGTGAATCTTGTAAGTGATTATTTTGCCTCTTTGTGTTGTTACGCTAAAGCTTAGAATTAAATTTGGGGCCCACCCACAATAGGGTTTCAGGCATTTCTGATGTGTGTTTGTGTGTTGGCTTTGTTCCCAGCCTCTCTTTTTAATTTCCCTGCTTTCATCTTACCCTTGTCATACATTCCACTTTGACTTTATATTTTTTACATAATTGTAATAATTTATGTGAATTTGGTTAATTTCTTTGCAATATGTCAGGAGAGTTCTACAATCTTAATAGTACAGAACAGTATAATCTACAATAGTATTTGTTCTATACCATCATTGTTCAGGATATAAGATTATAGTACTTTTTGTGTCTGTGAAGTAGTCAATGCGTTGAAGTATTTTACACAAAATACTGTAATTTAAATTTGTCAGTAAC
The DNA here is from genome assembly GCA_004363535.1 of Dasyprocta punctata. Lineage (NCBI taxonomy): Eukaryota > Metazoa > Chordata > Mammalia > Rodentia > Dasyproctidae > Dasyprocta > Dasyprocta punctata. Next base: position 4,868 of record RJWM01045486.1, on the reverse strand, counting down.
TCTGCAAACAGGTGCATGGGTTTCATTTTTAAAGATGACAGAACTGAGGCCCAAGAAGTTTTCCCCAAGCTTATACTGCTGATAAATGGCAGATGTAGGATCTCAACCCAGCTCTTTCTGTTTATTCGTTTCTTTAGCCTGCAGCCTCCCTTCCTTGGTATTTCCATTTCAGTTTTTGCAAGATTTGAAAAGATGATCTTAATGAGGTTTTTAAGCACGTAAGATACCCTTAGTTAACACTGACACTACTGTGTATCTATCTCATTTCGGCCTTTGTGGTTTACTTTGCCCCGTTCTGTCCCTGCTGGTTGCACTAAGAAGACATCCACCTACACAAACAAGCAGACAAACTGCCTGTTCAGTATGTGTGTCTGCGATTGCCACAGAATTGAGAACCCTTTTTTCCCACAGAGCACTGTTATGATTGAGAAGAAGGATTTGGGATTTGGGAAGGAATGAAGTAAACTCATAGAAATGGGCTATGCCAGGCATGGTGGTGCTCACTTGTAATCACAGCACTTCAGGAGGCTGAGGCAGAGGAATCCCTGCGAGTTCCAGGCTAGCCTGGGCTACGAAGCGAGTTCAAGGCCGGCCTGAACTGCATAGTGAAACTCTGTCCTCAAACAGACGACCAAAAAATTTTAAAAAGGAAAAAAAAAATCCCATAGAGATGGAAGTTTCAGAAAACATTCCTAGCTAATCTTACTATTTGTTTCAATTCTTCTTGAACACAGTGGCAGTAGCATTAATCATGAACATTCATAATGCACTTGCTGTGTAGCCACGTTGCTAAGCACCTCATTCAGACTCACGCCTTTGACGTTCAGGACAGTGTGGATTTGGCAGGGCTTCTTCCCCTTCACCGGGGAGGTCTGCCTCCCAAAACCCTGAGGGTGCGGTTCGGAGCCGGGGAAGCGCGGTCACCGTTGTCCTTTCCCAGTGCTGTCCCCACCCGCGGCGTCCCCGCGTGTCTGTGTGCCACCTGCTCCTGAGGCCCACTCACAAGCCCCTGCTGGCCCTGACCTTTGCCCCCGCCGGGGCTCCCCAGAACGGCCACGGGACTTTGCCCCGCTCTTCCTCACCGTGCTGCCCTCTTGCTGTCTGTGTTGTCGTCACCCATGCCGGCATCTTGGCTCTCCTTCTCACCTCTAAGCTTCTCAGAGGCCCGGCCCCCGCCTCTTCATGTCCCTGCTCCCCGTGGCTGTCTCTCAGACACCGTCCTGCCCTGAGTAAGTTCTCACTAAGTGTTTGCATGGAAATGGCACTTAGATCAGCTCTTTCCCATCACCGACTTTCCATTAATGCCTCCGCTGCTGAGATCAATACAGTGATCCATAAATGCAAGGATTTGCGGTTTATACCTCTCCTAGTTTATTCTTGTATGAACTCCTGACCCAACAAGAAGTATGAATGTTTACCTGTCCTAACAGTGTTCCACCTTGCAGCAGTAGAATTCAATAAGCACTTAGTATCCTTGAAGTTTAAAATATGAATAACAATAAGGGAGAAAGCCTGACTTTGCCAGATTAAAGTAAGTGATTAGTAGAAACACACGCCCGTCTGCCTGCCCCTTTTCTGAAGGGGTGGATGGCAGGGGGTGCACTCACCTGTGGGATATAACTCAGTGACGTGCTGCCTGCCTAGCAAACACAAGGTCATGGGTTCCATTTTCTGTTCTAAAAAAAAGAAAAAAGTAAGCCACATCTCAGTAACAAATCCAAATACAACAGATCATGTTTCTGCTGTATTTATAGTGCAACAGGACAAATCTCACTTTTAAACAAAGTTGGTAGTCAGTATTTCAAATACCCCCAAACTCACAGGATGGGGTGAAGGCTTTGGAACCGTTAACCTTATCCTCAGTATAAAGCATCATCAATCCTCTTGCCACTCCTGGTCTGGTCTCTCATGTAAGATCTTCAGGATAAGCCGGGCGTGGTGGCACACGCCTTTAATCCCAGCACTCGGGAGGCTGAGGTAGGCGGAGCGTTGTGGGTTCGAGGCCCGCTTGGGCTACAACGCGAGCGCGAGGCCGGCCTGAGCTACATAGTGTGACCCTGCCTCAAAAAAACCAGGGCCGGGAGTTTGGCTCAGTGCCTTAAGCGCCTGCCCTGGTAGTGAGCTCAATCCCCAGTGCCGCAAAAAAAAAAAAAAAAAAAAAAAAAAAAAAGATCTTCAGGATATAATGGTGATCCAGATATGTGTGCTAACCACCCTCTCAGACCTGACAGTAGGTCAGAAAAGCCAATAATCAATCATGATGCAATGTCTCTAATTTTTCTAATTTTTCACATCAACTCAGCCTGTGTAAAACTCTTGCCTTGGTGCTATTATTTGTTTGATTTAACGCCGTGGAACTGGCTGAGGAGTGATGTACCTAATGATGCCCTTTGGCGTGCTGTCTTTCTGACATGCAAGAGGATGATTCTGTTACAACTGATACAAAATTGCTTTTATTGCAATCCTCAGCTAGCAAACACATTTTAATGCACTGGATATCCAGAGCATGGCAGATATTTTCTCCTCCCTTGCTGCTCCCAGTTATAAAGTCTTTTTTTTTAAAAAAAAAAAAAGAAGGAAATATATGCACGTCTGATAGGCAGCTTCCAAGTGATACAAATCTCATCTCTCCTGCTGCGTGTCTGCTTGCTTTTCCTTGCACTTTTTTCTTGTCATTGAGAGGTTATGACAACATGAGCCATATTGTATTTATAAACATCACGTGTTTCCTTGATATGGCTTGCAGTTTCTGCCAGACAAGAACACATGGAAGAAACATTTCTCGTTAGCTCAGCATTGGTTTTAGTTATGCTGGTTTCCGGGACAGGAAAAATGCCTTCCTACTCAGATTTAACTTTCATAGAGTAGAAACAAAACCTCTGAATGTCCGTGAAATAGTTTTAACAAGGGTGGATAATGCTCCTTTAAACCACATATTTTGACTAAAAGCTTCCTTCTGTAAGAAAACCAAGCTTCGCGTTTAGTCACCATGAAGACAGGCTGAGCCAAAAGCGTTCGAGAGATGGGTGGTTTCCAGATCTTTGCAAATCTAGAAAGTTTCTTCCAGAAAAGAAAGGCTTATGGAAGATGAAAGGTAAGAGCCATGTCTTTACAGCAAAATACGATCTTCAGAAATTCTCTCATCACATGCGGGCACATTTACATTCCCTTGAGTTAAGTCTTCTGTTCTCAGGTTCAAGTCAGCAAGGAATTACGACAGGAGGTTTTTCTCCCAACTTCCTTGCATTGCTTCGGAGACTTCTTTGTTGCCTGTATTAGTCTGCTTTTTTAAAGATCCACTTAAATTATATTGGGCTGTCGCCAGCCTACAGATCTTGTGATCTAGTTTCTGTTTAACTGTATAATTTAGAAAAAGATTTTAAATGTCAGTGTAGTTTGCTTGTACAGAGCTTGTTGATTTATGTGTTTTGTGACAGTTTTCATGAAGCTGCCGACTTGTGTTTAGTTTCTGAGACAAATGTAGACAAATCAAAAGGCATGGTAAAAATGGGATTAGTATGTGTGTCTTTTAACTCTGAGGGGGAAATAACTTGATTTTTTTTCCTTAGGAAAATAGCTTTAAATTTTTAAATAAAAATGGCTCTTTTATCTTGGTTTTGAAAAAAATGTTTAAAGAAATATCAATGTAAGCCTTATGAAATAATATTAAACATCCGTACAGTTTTTGAGTAACAGAGACAAGCAAGCCTGTTGTTTCAGGCTTAATGACTCCTTGAAAAAGTCTGTGATAGCAACCATATTTATTGGGCATAACTGTTCTGTCTTACTCTTGCAGTAATTATGTCACAATAGTTTGCATTTATTTCACTCAAAAGAACTTAATAAGGTCAATGTTCTTTTATATCAATTGGTTTTCCTTTAAAGGAGCACACGTGTATGGATCTACTTACCTGTCCTCCTGAGAATGTTTTTATTCCAGTCCATAGGAGAGTTAAATATACATGAATTGTTTTCCAGTGTGGTCTTAACAACATGTATTATTTCATTTAGTCAACCTATGGCATAGGTTCTTTATACCCATTTAGCTATTGGGAAATTGAGGTTGAGAGAGATTTTATAACAGTGTCACATATTAGTAGGCAGCAGAGCTGGGATTTAAATCCAGTCTCTCTCCAACCTTCGTTTTTATATCCTACACCACACAGTCTCACCAGTAGATGAGAGCTTCTAGTCTGGAGTAAAACACAGATAACTTACCTTGAGAAGAAGAAATGAATGAATAAGTAATGTGTATTGGCTTCAAGATAAAGTATTTTGTGTTTTGTTGGAATTTTTTTTTTTTTTTAAATATCTGTAGCATCCAAATCCTAGGACTGTATCAGGCTGATTGTTTATCCAGGGATTTGGTTACAAGTTCAAGTGAAATGAAACAGCGAACATCAGGTAGTGTGGAGATAGCAAAAATCACCTTGAATAAACCGCTTTTTATTGCAGAGACTTTTATTGTTTTTTTTTCCTTTGCTTTATGTGCTGTTTTGCTCATTTAAAAAAAAAAAAAAAAACTGTGTTCACAGGACAGAGCAGGGAGTATATCTGTGAGCTTGCTTTGGAAGTGAGGAGTCCTTTTGAAGAGACTAGCTCAGTGTGCCCACCTGCCACCCTTTGGGAGGGAAGCCAGGAAGAATATTTTAAAACGTTGACGGTGAGGGTTCTGGAATCAGGGCAGCCAGCTGAGCCCACTCAGAAGCAGGGCTGCACCTTCAGCATCCTCTTCCCAGCCCTTGCTGAAGCCCAAGACAAGAACTCAGCAGCAAAAATATCCTGGTGATTTGTGATGCAAAGTAATTACTGGCAGCCGCATCACCAGGGAGGCAGCTGCTCGTTGCAGCTTCTGGACCAAGGTGACT
>RJWM01045485.1:0-12810 GCA_004363535.1 Dasyprocta punctata | reverse complement strand
AGTCCAATCAGGGACAAAGGGGACTGAGATCCAGCCCAGGTTATACTGCCAAGGGGGGCCTTTTGTGATTGCCCCATTGTGCTCCTCCTGCAGGGCTGTGTCTGCCCAGAGACAGACATATACTAGCTGGTCCTCAGCAGTTATTGCTTAAATCTATAGTGCACCCCTCAAAGTCTTATATACTTAAAGTTGGGGCTTTTGGAAGCTGATTGGATGAAGGGGACAAGTTCATAGTTGAATCTGCTGTTAGGAAATAAGGCCTGGTTGGAGGACATGGGTAACTAGGCACATGATCTAGAAGAGTGCATTCTTGTCCCCAGCTCCTCCCTTCTCCTTTGTGCTTCCTGGCTGCCATGTGTTGAGCGGCTCTCCTCTGCCAGGCTCTTCACCATACTATTTTGCCTTGGAGCTAGAAACAGCCATAGACTGAACCCTCTGAAACCATGAGCCAAAATAAATTTCTCCTCCTTCAAATAAAGGGTGCCTGGTATTTTGTCTTAGCAAAGTGACTAACATATTGGTGTACTTTCAATGTTAGTTTGAAGCCAAGGGTCCCAAACTTCCTGTCTCAGAAAGCTATCTTGCCCTGCTGTTAGGGATCCCAGGACCCCAGGTCATCCAATCCCTACAACCACTAGTCATATTGTGCAGGTTTCAAGTCCTCTGGGGCCAGAGGCCTGCCTGTCCCTGTCTGCTGGGTCACTTGCAGGCCCACTTTCATCCTGCCTCAGGTGACCCAGCAGCTGCAGGTCTTCCAGAGCGGGGTGGTACTCTCTGTTGTCTGACCAGAGCCCTGGGTCACCTCATCTAAGCAGAGGCAGAAGGGCAAGGTCCAGCCTCACAGCTTCCTCTAGAATCACTGCAGGCTCAGTTGCCTCCAGGAGACAGGCTCCAAACACCCTGTCCTGGCAACCACCCCTGCCAATCTGAGCTCCTTGGCCCCCTGACACCACTCCCACCCATAAAACCAGCCCCTTCCCCAGAGTCCCCCGCTAAACAAATGCCACAGCCCCAGTTTTCCCCCGTGGGGGTGACGAGGCATTTGGTCACAGTCAAGGCCGTGTATTCAGCAAGTCTATACCCCACCTCTGATCCAGGCAAGGGTGGGCCACCCCACCTTCTCCCACCCCACGCCCCAGTCGGCCACAGGCACAGATGCAGGGTTTCACAAGACATGCGGAGCCTGCACCCAGGGCCTCCCCTCCCCATGGGGCCTTCCCATTCATCTGTTTAACAGGTATTTCTTGAGTGTATGTGGGGTGGCAGGCCCCGTGCCCCCGTGAGACATGGGACACCCCCACCATCAGAAGCGCAGAGTCAAATGAAGAGTGTGTGGCCTGGGGCACGATGTGAAGATGGCAGCAGACTGGGCCAGCGGCAGGGGGAGGCATTGCTGTGCGGTTCTGGTCCACTGCAGGGACAGGCAGAGAACCACAGGGAGGGACCCAGAGCCCTGTCTCCGTCTTTCCAGACAGCTGAAAGCATCCCCGTATGGGTCTAAGGAGCCCACCTGCTGCCCCTGACCAGGTCATGCCCACCTCCTTTGGATTCTGGCTCATGCCCAGGCATAGGCAGAGACCCGGAGGGCCTCCCAGTGAACCTCCCTCCTCCAGAGCCATGCAATGGGCAAACCCAGGCCAGGCAGTGATGTGCTTTGACACTGACTCAATCACAGCAAGGGACCACGATTGATCATTTGCTTGAGTTATGTCTCGGGCTCCCTGAAATAACCTGAACCAGGCAGAAGAGTACCGGCTGGGAGATAGGGCACTCTGTCTGCGCATGCTCAGTGCCTCACGGTCAGGAGCTGGGAGTGGGGGCCGGCGTACACTGTCCCAAGCACACTGTCCGAAGTGGCACCTTTGAAGTCTATGGTCATCACCCAACGGGGCTATGAGGGAAAGGCGAGGGGGAAGCTGCTCACCACGGGATCTGGGCATGAGGCCTCTGCTTTGTGCCCAGCAGAGAGGGCAAGAGGAAGGCGCCCCCCTGTGCCTGCCCCGTGAACAGCCCCACATCGCCCTCTGCACCAGATCAGAAGCTCTGCTTTGTTTCTTGTCCCTCCTCTAACAAATGGCCACAGCCCCTGTCCCAGTCCCCCCTCCACCATGCACCTGTGCCCCCTTTCCAGCCAGACCCCCTCCCCAGGACTCAAACCAGTGCTTAGAAAGCAAAGAAGGAAGCACAGACCCCAGGGCTCTGGAGTTTTCCCAGGAACAGCTCCCACAAGCTGGCGATGTCCGTGAAATATCTGTGGTACTTCCAACTACAGAACGCATTCTGCATTCTACCCTGCGGGACGTCCCTGGGTTTTCTGTGTGGAGCATTGCCTTTCTCCTCCTCCTAACTGCCCGGCTTCAACTGATGGCCCAGGAGGAGGCATCACTTTTGTCCTGGGGTTCCAGGAGTGCCAGGTGGAGGACAGGTCCCAGCCCCTCATCCTCACTCCCCACCCGACTGAGAGCCACAAATGAAAGGACACAAAGACGACCCCTCGAGCCCTTCCTTGCAGAGGAAGCAGGTGGCTACTCCTCCCAGGTGGCCTGGTAAAAAAAAACATGAACCATAGCAGGTGGCCCTGGGAGCTGCTCCCACACCAGTGCAATGGCGCCTTCCCCACACAGTGCTGGTTGGTTTCCAGGTAACATGCATCCTTCAGTCCCCAGGGCTTCCTTTCACTGACTCCCCAACTCACCATACTCCTGCTCTCAGTTCTAGACACCAGCCCCCCCAAGGTAGATGGGCGGCAGTAAGTGGCTGCTCTTTCCTGGGAGGTGTCTCTGACGAGGTCCCCAGATTCACCCAGAGGCTGTCATCTTTGTCATCCTTATAGCTGTATTCTGAACACACATACCATTCCTGATCTTTCAGTGTAATTCATCGATTCATTTCATGTAGGAGATTGGACCTACTCACATCCTATTCCCCTTTACAGATTTGGAAAGAGAGAGGTTTAGTAAGTTACCCAGGATGGCACAGCCAGGAAAGACATGCTGGGATGGAAATCCAGGTAGTTTGGAACCAGGGCCCACACAGGCACACAAGGGGCTCTCTTGTCTCCCAGGCCTGCTGAATGTCGGACAGCACACTGATGCTCAGTGGACCGCAGCGACGCCTAGGTAGTTAGGGCCCTCCTTGGCTGCCAGCAAAGATGCGGGTCCGGTCCCTGTTTTGCTGCCCACCTTCAGCATGTCAGAAGCCTCCAGGGGTTTCATTTCCTCCAGAACCGGAGTTCCTCAATACTTCACCTCAGGCCTGAGGATTTCTCACCCACAACCTTGAGATCATTTACTATGTGCCTCCTGCCTCTACCTTTGCCTGCCTCCTCTAGGGAAGTCTGGGTTTCTTTTTGTTTGGTTTTTTTTTTTTTTTTTTTTTTTTTTTTGTGGCACCAGGGATTGAACTCACAACCTCGCACCTGCTGGACAGGCACTTATGCCACTGAGCCAAACTCCCAGCCCTAGTTTTTTGAGGCAAGGTCACACTATGCAGTTCAGGCCAGCCTTGCGCTCGTGTTGTAGCCCAAGCCGGCCTTGAACTCACAGCGCTCCACCTACCTCAGCCTCCCGAGTACTGGGATTAAAGGCGTGTGCCACCACGCCTGGCTTGTCTAGGGAGGTCTTCCTGCACCTGCTCCCACCTCCCAAAACTGGTTCTGGGCCGCTCCTGGCCTCCCCCTTGCCATCTGGATCTGCACTGCTAGGATCCTTCCACTGTTAACCCTGCTGGAGCTCCAGGCCCTTGCCCCACCTGGGTCCCCAGGGCCTGCAGTGCCCCCTCTTGGTGGCACAGGACCCTGTGTACATGGAATGAGAAGGGGAGCTTACTTGGGCTGGGTTGGGGGTGGGGATGGGGCTGGAGGACTCTGCATGTATCACTATTCCCACTGTGTCACTTCCACCCTATGGGGCACCTTGGCCCCCAGAGGCACAGCCTGGGGTGCTGGGCACACACATGCACCTAGTCCATGTGAAGGCAAAGTCTGACAAAATCAGAAAAGGAGAGGTGGTACTAGTGGGTGGGGGGAAGGAGCTAGGACCAGAGCAGCAGTCACCAGAACCCACCTAAAATAAGTGAGATGGACACTTCCTGCTCCTGTCACACGTGACACCAGATGCAGTAGAAATTTCAAAATCACGGTCACTGTCCTCCCCTCTGACCCTTCAGTTTCCATGCAGTGGTGCCCTCTTGGGCAGAAACTGTTCCCTCCACCTAGAAGGTGGCCTGGAGCTTTCCCAGATCCCCTCCCGCTACTTGATCTTTACTCTTGGTCTTGTCCACACCTGAACACACCTGGTAACTGAATCACTTTCTTTTCACTGGGGGCTCCTGAGGGCACAGCCTGGTCATCTTTGAAAGGTCAGGGCTGGGGACAAGACCCAGCCCAATAAATATGTGTTATGTTCATGAAAGAATCCAGAAATGGCTAATCTGGTGGATCCCGGGAAGAACTGGTCTAAATGTGTGAAGTATGGGCAAGAAGTGCCTGTCTGGACAAAGGCAGGGGGGAGAGACAGACACACTGGCTCAGGGATGCCGTGTCCCCTGCCTCAGAGCCCAGAGGATGCAGTTTCTGTTTAAGGTGACCTCACTGAGGTGGCCTCATTGCTCTTGTCACAAGGAATCTGGGCTTCGCCCGTGGAGAGCAGAGGGGTTGGCTACGGAAGAACAGGCTGTAGGTTTATCACCTGTAATTCAAGTTCACTTTTATAGGCAATTTTACACTAAGTGGTTGGCTGGTGCATTGGCAGGAATTGAAAAACACTGCCTCTAGCAACCTCCAGCCAAAGGCGCACAGCGAAGGGTGCCAGATGGTTTCTGCTCCAAGAGCTCCCTGCAGACCTCCCCCGACCCATTTCCAGTGGACATGTAGCCAGGGCTGGGTCAAGGGAGGGTCTACAGAACCCCCTCAAGGACTGTGAGTGAGGAAGCAGGGTGGGCTCTCAGCAGGAAGATACCCACCAACCCCCTCCATCAGCCCACCAGCATGAGGGGGTGGGTGAATGGTCAGGAAAAGGTGTGTTTCTAAAGGTCCCCAGGCCACTGGAGCAGGAGTCTAAACAGCCAGAGGCAGGCATGGGGGAGGGGTGAGCTGAGGAGGTGAAGTGTTTGCACAGGTCTTGTGGTCACCGTCCAGTCTCCCCTCCCAGCTCAAATCAGCCCACCCATCCAAAGCCATGCTCTTGGTGGGGAGGGGTGTTAGTATTTAACCGGTAGAGTTTCGGTTTTGCAAGGAGAGTTCTGGAAAGGGATGGTAACGATGACTGCGTGGCACTGTGAAAGTACTTAAAGCTACTGAACCATGCTCTGAAAAAATAATTAAGATGGCAAATTTTACATGAGGTGCATCTTAGCTTAATTAGAAAAAATAAAAGGCCACCCCACCCACATCCCTGGCTCTGGGCCCTGCACTCCCTGCTCAGGGGTCCCCCACCTGGCCTCTTGGCCAGCCACACATAATACAGGGGCTCAGCAAATATCCGGGGAGGGATCGATTTCTGTAGAAGATCAAGGAATAGGATGGGTACATGGGATGAGGGAAGAGGAAACGGAAGCCTATAACCAGTAGGGAAAAAAAGTCCTCAGTCAGGAATCACCATGCGAGCTCCAGCACGACGCTGCCGGGTGGCCCTGCATAAGACAGAGTCCCGCTGGTGTCCGCCTCCACTCCTGCAACGCGTCGCTCCAGCTCCTCAGTCTCCTAAGCTAAAAACGCTCTGTTCCTTTGGTCTGTGGCTAGAAATAACCGCTCCAGGTAGTACTTAAATTCTGGAACAGACTATTCTCTCATTCTCTCTCTCTCTCTCCCTCTCTCTCTCTCTCTCCCTCTCTGTCTCTGTCTCTGTCTCTCTCTCTCTCTCTCTCTCTCTGTCTCTCTCATTCTCTCTTCTGTGTGTGGGAAGGACCTAATTAAAAAGAATTCCTACAAAGTGCTCGAAGATCTTTAGCTCTGGTGCTAAAGGGTACGCAGGGATTCTCAGCTTCCCTGGACACAACTGGTTACATGGGAACACACGGCCAGACGGCTTGAGACGCGTCCGTATCCCTAGCAGCCTGTTAGCCCTCTGGCCCCATCCGATGCCTGCGCCTCGAGCATCATAGGCACTGCCGCCTCTCCCTGCTGTCGCCCCATTACTAGAGCAGTCACTGTCTCCTCCCCGGAGCACCAGTGCGGGGCTAAAGAAAAGCCCAGGGTTCAGCCAGGCATCTAATGAGCTGCTTGGGGAGCTGGAGGTTAGAATCGCTAACGAGAAAGGAATTATACTCTCTACGATGCGGTCTTCTGCCAAGGACAGGCTGACCCGCTTGTGCCCAACAGAAGACACCTCACGAGGCCGCCGTGATGCCACCCTCAGCTCCCAGCTCCTGCAAGGGCAGATGTCGCTGAACATCCTCAGCTCGTGCCCTGGTGCCTCCAGAAGCTCTGGGGCCACAGGGAAGGACAGCTGTCAGGTCCCCTACACAGTTGGTGGCTCAGAGGAAATGGCGGTAAAGGCAGATAACGGAGCACATCTGACCACCCCACATCTGGACTCTCTCTTGGCTGGAGTCGTCTGAAAGAGAAACTGAGGAAGCAGCATCTTTCCACACTGAATAGTGGCCCAAAGCTGAGGCTTTCTTCCTTGGTGCTTTTTCCTCACAAGCAAGCTCAGGGCTAAGAATAGGCCTGGGTTCCCAGGAGAACAGATGAAACGGCACACTCATCCCTCCGGCTCTGCTCAGAGCCGCTGCTGTGGGAAAAGGAAGCATGGCCCTCGGGCTGCTCCCGCTCATCCTCCTGCAGCCAGGCTGGCTTATATAACATGCCGGTTAACGCTGAGCACGCTCCGGCCTCTGTCCTGCAGGCCAGGCTGGCAAGACACCAGAGCAGCTCCTCAGTCCCCCACTGTCCAAATCACCGAAATCGCTGGCTGTCGTGAAGGGTCTGTACAAGCCAGTCAGGCAGGGAGAACCTAGAGCATCAGACGAGCCCTGAGGAGAAGGGCTGGCTTCTCATGCCCTTGAAGCAGGCATCAGGAGCTGTGGCTTCTCGGGAAGGGAGGGGGCTCCTGCTTTTCCTCTGCCAAGGACAGGGAGCGAGAAGGTGGAGAGGAGGCTGGTGAGGGAGGGATAGGTCACAGACAGGCAGGGAACCTGGAAAGCGACAGCAATAGGGGTCAGCTCTACTCCCCCACCTGCAAAGTGGGGGCAGGGCTGGCCTGGGGCTTTTTTATTTCCTGGGCAGAAGCTCCTGTGCATGGCCAGGCTGGCCCCCAGGGTCCATCTCTTGCCTCCCCAAAAGGCACTGGAGTCTCCTTGATGCCTGTGAATGGGGCCTTATTTGGAAATGGGGCTTTACAGATGTAATCAAATTAAGGTGCAGTCATTAGGGTGGTCCTAACTCAGTAGGACTGGTGATGGCTCGGAGGCAGAGGGAAGGTGGGTGAAAGCCCTCTGTGAGTGGGGGAGGCCTGAGGCCATCAGGAGCTGGAAGAGGCCCAGATCAGAGCCCCCCCTCCACCCTAGAAGGAACCCACCACACCCACACATGGGTCTCAGAGCTAGCCGGCCCCATGACAAGGTGATCTCTGCTATTTAAGCCCCCAGACTGTGGCGCTTCAATGCCCAGGAGCCTCATGCCCCTCTGTAAGATCCCCTCACCCCAGCGGCCCCTGCTGTCCCCCTCTCTCAGCCGAACTCCTTGGGGAAATACCTGCTGTCAGGCTGCTGTTTTCTAGTGCCCCCTGCCTCACCCCCACTGCCCACCAAAACAGTCAACAACACAACCAAATGACTTTCATGGGCTCAAATCCCTTGGATGCTTTTTAGTCTCCTCACTTGCCCTTTTAACGAGCACCTGATCCCCTGGCACCTCCTCCTCTATGCCTAGCTCCTTGCACCTTCCGGTTTTACCTGCCCTCTCGTCCCCAGTCTCTTTGGCCAGCATCTCCCCCTCCGAGAGGCCTTGAAATGTGGTTCTTCTGCAGGCTCCGCCCTCCAGCCTTTTCTCTGTCACCTGGCCACCTCGTGCACACCTGTGTTCCGTCACCCTGACCATCAAGGTTCAGGCCCCACTCCACAGCTCCTCTGAGTGTGCACCACCTCTAATTCAATATGCATGAACCTGACTCAAGATCTTTCTCACGGCCTCCCCTTCCCCAACTCTACGGCTTTTCTCTTCTCCCCGTACCCCCGTCTTGGGTCATTTTCTCTTGTTATAACTGAATACCACAGATGGGGAAACTTATGAACAGGAGACATTATTTTTGCTTGTAGATCTGGCCTGGGGATGTAGCTCAGTGGCAAAACACTGAGGCTTTGGATTTGATTCCCAGGACTGTGAATGGATCCGGAGGCTGAGAAGGCTGAGCATGGTGTCAGCACCTGGTGAGGCCCTCCTGCTGCAGCACAACATGGCGGCACAGAGGCAGACACAGTACCTGCCTCATCGTTCCCTGGGGACCCTCCCTACAATTTCCCTGGAACAAACATCTCTAGATTGGAGACCAATTCCCAGTCTGGCTGAGCACTTGACAGCCAAGTATTTTCTCTCCTCCTCCTCCTCCTCCTCCTCCTCGTCCTCCTTATTTAAACATTCTCCTCTCCAGCTTTCATCATTTGCCAGTTAAGTCAACTAATTTTCTACTAAACCCAATTTCACTCATGGATGGCGGAAGAGCTCAGTCATTTTTCCTTATGCCATGTACTATTAATGATGCTTGAAATTATGCAAATAAAATTGATGAGCGCAGCTGATTCTCGGCAGGCGGGAAGGGAAAAACTTCACTTCCAAAGGCCCACCACGGTTCCCAGCATTTATGACAGCAACTCGGGATGCAGCAGCGTGACGGGGCTCCGGCTTCGCATCTCCTTCCTGCTCGCTCAGCAGAGGCAAGGGAGGGGACGTTGGACACAGCCTCACTGCAGTCTTATCACAGGACATTGTTCCCAAGTGTCACCTCCTTCACCCTGGAAGATCCTGCAGCAGCGAAGCCAGATGTGGATTTTGCACACTGCCCTGACATCCCTCCAGTGAGCTGGTTAATTAAAACGCCAAAACACGAGGCACAGAGAAAAGGCAGCTCACCCGTCCAGCCTTGCTGCTTAGTCAGTCGCCACGACAGCTGCCAGGAGCATCTGTGAATGAACTACAACAAATGTACAAGCTGTGGCTTTGTCCTGCCGCCTCCCCTCCCGGGTCATTTTGCAGCCAAGGGTGTCGCTTCAGTCACAGATGCAGAGTGGAGAAACAATTCAGATTACCCTCACCTCCAGCTGACTGACTTTCGAGGGAGCCTGAGCCGTTTCTGGACTGTGAGGTGAGGCCTGAGATCCTGCTTCTTCCCGAAGGCTCCATGTGTTGTCACGGTTTCCCCACTTAGGACCCCTGCCGAGGCTCAAATGCTTACCAGCTTGTTATGGGGTATATCGTGCCCCTCCATTCATATGTGGAAGACCTGCCCTAGCTCCTCAGCATGTGGCTGTATTTGGAGATAGTCTGTACAGGGATAATGAAGTTAGGATGAGGTCACGAGGGCAGGCGCTAACCCAGTGTGACCGGCGTCCCACTAGCAGGGGAAGTCTGGATGTCTATGTGCCGTAGCGGGGAGAGGGCTGGGTAAAGATGAAGGCCAGGATGATTGGGGTGATGCATGAACACAACAAGGGACACCAAAGAACCCAGCAAACCACCAGAGAGGGCCAGAAGGAGCCAGCCCTCCTGACACTCAGGACCTCCGTCTTCCAGAACAGTGAGAATGAAGCCATTGTTCAAGCCGGCCAGTTGTCGGACCTTCATTACAGCAGCCCCTGGAAAGTCACTCATTTCCTGCTGTATTTAAATCTCTTTTTCCAGGAAAGGCCCACATTTTTGTAGAGTCACCAGTGCTTCACCTCTGTCACCGTCCCCTCCATCTGTGGTAGCCAGTACCCCCACTTTACAAAGGAAGAAGAAAAAAAAGTACTGTACAGCCAAGAAAGAGGATGTGCAAAGTTTTTCTGGGCCAGCAGGTCCCCTTCTAATGCCCTAAACTTGTAAGCCAGAATGCAAAAGGCTTCCTTAGCTGGGCCATCTGCAAAGGTGCCGCCTAGGCCTGTACCCCTCGTGCCTTCACCCCGAAAGCCTGGCCAGCTCCTGTACCCAGGCATCCTATGTACCTCCAGGAGGGAAGGACTGGGGAGGAATCCCACTTCTTTCTCCCAGTCTTCCAGGGCCCGAGCCTCCACCCCAGGCCTAAACCCACCCTCAAGCCCTGCGCTGGGGACACACAGAGGACAGTGCTTTTACATAAGCCATGTGGGTCAGTTCACAGTCTATACTGTCTCAACTCTACTGCGACCCAGACAGTGTATTGAGCAGAGAGATGGCAGGGTGCTTAGAAAAGCTGAAGCCTTGAGCCTTTCTACTTCTCATTGGAGTCATCGGAGACTTTTAAAATATTGACCCCAAATCAATTAAATCAGAGACACCAAGTGTGGGGCCCAGTCATAGGTACACAATCCAAGCAAGGCTTTTCGGGAGTTCTGACGCAGACTCCATGAGAGCCCCCATGCTAAGTGCCTCCCCAACCTTGCTGATGCTGATAATCTTGTAGGTCTGACCAGGGACTTCTCTTGGGAAAAGCAGTTTTGTTTTTTATTTTTACTCTCTTAGTCATTTTTCAATTGTATCTGGTAACAGATTTAGAAAGCACCTTCCTCCTAAGGATATCCCCCGAGGGGCCTGAGCTGTTTACACCATTCTGTCCTGCCAGAGCAAGATCAAGCATTCACACAGACATCCCACAGGGGACCCAGGGCTAGCGCATCCAAGCACAGCCCCGGGCCTGCCCGCTTACAGAGCTGCAAGTCAGAGATGGGGCCACACATCCCTGGAGCCCCTGGTCCTGGGAATTTAGCTCTGCAAGAGCCCAGCAGGAAGTGAAGTCTTGAGGGACAGACACTTAGGCCCTGTGAGGTGTGAGGAGGCGGGGAGTGCATGGGTGTACATGATATGTGTGCAGGAGATGTGCACACTTACAGCCATGCATTCAGAGGCTACACGGGTCTGTGTGTGTGTCTGTGCATGAACACTCATGTATGTGCCTATGTGTGCATGTACTTAGGTGGGTGTGCACTTGCGCACAGGGACATACTTGTGGTTGTGTATACGTGCATGTGTGCATCTGAGACAAGGAGACATTGGCAGGACTTCAGCGGAACAGTCTGCAAGGAAACAAGCAGGCAGCTGCAACTTTGGGCAAAAAGTGGAGGGAAGTGAATCAAGCTGCCAGTTAAGTGCGCAAGTCACTGTAGATCAGAAAGCGGGATGTGTGGGCAAGCTGGATGGGACCAATGCAATCAAAGATGGCAATGAACCTGACCAGAAGCTGACCCCAAACTTCACTATACCTTCATTAGAATGCATTTCCCCCCAGAGGAAAAGATCTCCTTCCGGAGGGGGACATACCACACACCTTTAAGCCCATTTTGGCCCATGTGCAAATTTCACCCCCGCACAGTTAACTAAACTCTAGGCTGTCCAGAGACACCCCTACCCATTTTGGAAAATAATCTATGAAAAATTAATGGCATGCCTTTGGGACCCCATAAAAGTGGGACGTGTCCTTCATTAAGTTTGTGTCAACGTGTGTCCACTGTCTGTGGAATAGCCAACTGTTCTGCTTCTTCCCGGGACTGCCCACTGGACAGGTGTTTCTTTCCTCTGATAAACTTCTTGGTTAAACTTTCTGCTTGTAAAATGCATGTTGCTGCCCCAGCAGTAATTTCCATTTTCACCTCAGCAAGGACCCGTGCTTTCCAGTGACACACAAGTCTGTGACACATGAGCCCTGGTGACTAAGGAAGGAGGGAGCAGAAGGGGGGCATTTTCTAATCGTGGCCCTTTCCATGGGAATCTCCTCAAAGGAGCCTCCTATGCAGTCACTGCTCTAACCTGGAATGGACAACGGAAGCCCTCCTCGGCAGGCTCAGGGCCGGCCCGGGGAGGAGACGGAGGGGCAGCAGTGCTCTACGGAAGGTCTAGGGTGGAAGTTGAGAGAGAACAGAAGCACAGCCCATGCTGAGAAGCTGGGGACTGAGTTAAATCCCTGCCCCTCCAGGAGACCTGTTCACTCTGCCTCACCAGGCAGAGCCCTCCAGGCCTTCATAGAGCGGTGACACAAAGACGACCTCATCTCTCTGGCCTGGGTCCTGTCTATCAGAAGGGAAGAATCAGGCTGCACGCGCTGTTTGACAAACACAACTTCATCTAACCTGAGGGTGGGGAACCCTGACAGAAGGTGCTCCTACTCAAAAGGGCCATCTTAGGGCCTCTGAAGACCACCCAGACTGTGTCTTGCTGTTCTCTCTGAGGCAGGCCCAGCTGCAGAACCGGCCATGCCACCCACAAGCTTCCCTGGCCCTGGGTCCCTGACTTCCTCCTCATTCATCCCTGCTCCAGCTGACTCTCCCAGGAAGCCTGAGGCCAGGGAAAGACAGCCTCTTTTCATCACTTGCAAACGCAGCTTTCTCTGCAGCACTCTGTTCCACAGACGGTGTCAGCGCAGCCCCGAGCTCTGCTCCGCAGGGGGCGGGCACAGCGCGCCGTGGGCGCAGCAGTGGGTGCGGGCGGGAGATGAGCAGGCACACCTCAGCTCTGAGCACCAACAGCTGGATCTGCAAGTGACAAATGGGTACTGTTTGCCTCTCCCAGCACCTGCAGCGCCTGTGGGTTCAGCACCAGCACTCGGGGACAGCTCCCACATGGCTCTGTACCGCTCTGCTGAGCTTCAGCCCGCAGGGTAGGGACCTCGTCCTCCAAAGCCTGCTCCCCACGTGCACTGCGCTTCC
>RJWM01045484.1:0-12803 GCA_004363535.1 Dasyprocta punctata | reverse complement strand
TTATTGTCACTTTAAAGTCAATAGCCATGTATGAAGGTCTCAGTAATGTGGAATACAGTAAATATTGATACCCCCAAAATGAGGATTTGGATCATTTTTAAAAATGTAAATATACCCTGGGGTGGGGGTGTGGCTCAGTGAGGGCCTGCTTCCTAGCATGCACTCTGTTCCCTCGAGGAGACCCTGGGTTAGATCCCCAGATACACGCAGAGAGACACAGGCACACACCCAGACAGACAGACACACAGACACACACAGACACACAGGCACACACACAGACAGACAGGCACACAGAGGCAGACACACAGACACACACACAGACACAGACACACAGAGAGACACAGGCACACACACAGACAGACACACACAGACACACAAAGACAGACAGACACACACAGGCACACACAGACGCATAGACAGACACACACACACAGAGACAGACACACAGAGAGGCACAGACACACACAGACACACACACACCGAGACACGCACCAGCCCACACCACAGTAAGTCAAGAGGCCTTAAACCAAAACTTGAAAATCTCTGCCCTTTGGGAACTAGCCGACAGGCAAACACTCATTTATTGCATGATTAAATGGAGAGATGAAGGAACAAATCTATGAAGAAGTAAATGAACTGAGAACGATGTTTTGGGATACATTTTAGGACATGAGATCTGTATCTCTAATTATCCCAGAAGGAGGGAAGGAGGGAGAGCAGAGGAGAGGAGAGGAGAGGAGAGGAGAGGAGAGGAGTGGGGGACCCAGTCTGTTCTTCGGTCATTTTCCTTCCTAACCCCTCCAGCACCCCTTGTAAAGTGGGCTGTGGTGAGTCTCCCTCCAGGAGGCCCTGGCTTTGGTTTCCAGCACTCAAAAAGGACCAGAAAAGAAAAAAAAAAAAAAAAAAAAAGACCTCCTAGCTGGGTGTAGGGAGGCTGAGGCTGGAGGACCTGTGAATTTCAGGGCAGCCCGGGGAATTTACTGAGACCCCATCTCAGGGAACAAAGAGACGGGAAGAAGGCCCCTCTGCTGTGAACAGCACTTAGCACAGGGCCAGGAGCCGGAAGCCCTGGGCTACGAATACAATGGGCGGCCGAGGCTCGGACTGTGGGAACCCTGGGGGCGACCCTGGGGGACAGGCAGGCCCTGCACTCCGTCCCCTCCCACCTTCCCGACACCAACACCTGCCCTCTGCCTCTGAGTGGCTCCTTCTGTGGGACCAAAGGGCCACCGGCAGGGCAGGAGGAGGGGGTGGGGCGAGGAGTCTGTGCCCCGCAGTGCCCCAGAGTGGTGGGGTGCAGCCCGCACCCAGCACGAGGGGCGCCAGCCAGCGTGGCTCCTGGGGCCTGGACGGGGCCTGCGTCCACCCTGCCCCCTCCCTTCTTTTTTTCTTCTGTCTTTGGAACCTTCACATCGAGCTAGAGCCTTATCCCCTTTTCTTTTCTTTTCTTTTCTTTTCTAAATCAGATTTTATTGGTACATTTCAGATGTACACAGTGGTCACATTCATCGTAGAGGATTTGTACCTGCACATGACAGAACTTTTTTTTTATTCCCTTTAACCCCTCTTGTCCTCGCCATTTACAAAGCTTTGTTTCCATGTTTTCCCTTTTTCTTTCTTTTTCCTTTCTTTTCTTTATTTTTGAGACCAGATCCTCTCTATGCAGTTCAAGCTGACCTTGAACTCACTATGTAGCCCAGGCTGGGCTTGAACTCACAGCAATCCTCCTGCTTCAGCCTCCCGAGTGCTGGGATTACAGGTGTGTACTACCACGCCTAGCTTTACATTTTCTTTCCTTTCTCACTGTTTGTGTGTGTGTGTGTGTGTGTGTTTTGTTTTGTTTTGTCTTTTTGGTACCAGGGATAGAACTTATAACCTTGCACCCGCCAGGCAGGTGTTTACACCACTAAGCTAAATCCCCAGCCCTATTTTTTGAGACAGGGTCTCTCTATGCAGTTCAGGCTGGCCTTGAACTCACTTCGTAGCCCAGGCTGGTCTTGAGCTCACAACGATCTTCCTGCCTCAGCCTCTCAAGAGCTATTATTATTATTATTATTTACTGTTTCCTTCTTCTTCCTTTCTTCTTCTTGCTCTTCCGCTTCTTTTATTTATTTATATTTTTGTGTGTGACACAATGTCTCACCTATGTACCGTAGGCTGGTCTTAAACTCACTTATGTAGCCCAGGCTGGCCTCAAACTCACAGTGATCCTCCTGTCTCAGCCTCCTGGGACTACAGATATGTGCCACTATGCCTGGCTTGTTTTTGAATTTTTTGATGCACAGTCTTGCTAAGTTACTAAATTTCCCAGGCTGGGAACTTGCCATCTTCCTGCCTCAGCCTCCCCGAGTTATGATAGATGTGCGCCACCACGCACAACAGGCCCTGTATCTTTCAGTGCATTTTTGCAATTCCTCCTCACCCCAGCCCGCCAGGTTTTCCCTGTCAGTGAGGGGGATGGGCAGACAGGGACAAGGATATCAACCCCACCAAAGAGTACTGGAGTTGGAGCAGTCGAAACCAGGAGTTTGGGTGCCAGATTCCACCAGGGAGGCTTGGCACCGGTCAAGGGAGACCGAGCGGTAGAAATGATGGCGACAAAACTTGCCCTGCACCGGCACGGGGCGAGAGTTCTGTGCACCGACCTCCTTAGGTTAAACTCCTTAAACCTCCTGACACCCCTCTGGGACGCCAGCAGGGCCCTCCGCGGTTCCCCCCCAGAGGAGTTAGTGTTCCTGGAGGGCCACCCTGCCCCAGAGCCAAACCCCACCTCTCGGTCTCGGGCTGGGCGCTAACCATCGACCGCTCCTGCCTTTCGTCTGCAGGAGCCCTGGGTACTGAATGTGATTTCGCCCCCAGCGGTGCTGACCTACGGCACGCACCTGCGCGATGACGTCACAAGTCACATGAGTCGTGTTTTTACCAAACTAAAACCAGAGGCTCCAGCTGAATCGCGGTGTCGGCACTCGGCCATCGACAGGAGGGTCTGGGGCTGCCTGTGGGGCGCTCGGTCTCTGAACAGTCGCCAGCCCTGCAAGTCTAACCCCTGACTTGCAGGCGCCTTGGTGCCCGCGTGTACAGAACAGGCCCCGCAGAGGGGTAGAGATGCCGGTGCCCAGCCCCGCACGGCTGGGCCTACACCTGCCAGACCGCAGGCGCCCCCGCAGCTCGACTTCCTGGTGCCCCAATACTGCAGACGAGGAAACTGAGGCTCAGGGAGGTTGGGGCAAGGTGAGAGTCAGGGCAGGGAGACATCCCCCCCCCCACTGAAAGATACAGGGCCCATGGGCACCCATCTTAATAACTCTGGGAGGCTGAGGCAGGACGACTGCAAGTTAGACCTTGCTGCATGCAGGGCTGTTCAAGTACCAGGCTCCAGGGTCCCAGGGCTTTGGGTCCACCCCACCCTCCACCCTCACCGGAGGTCTTCTCCCGTCTCTGGGGAGCAGCGGTGGCAGCACAGCCCTCGGCAAATGAGACCTGGAAGGCAAAACAAAGCGGCCAGGTCCAGGGTCCACGCGGCTCTGTGGCACCGAAGCAGGCCCGCCTGGCGGCCCCCCTGCACTGGCAGTGAGGTCAGCCTGGCCACCCAGAGCCCCAAGGTGCCTATCTTTGGCCTCCTCGTCTGTCTCCCAGGGCCTCCTTCCAAATCTTTAAGCCCTGGGCTGTGCGGTGAACCACGGAGCCTGCATCCTTGCTTCAGGGGCTTCCAGGGACTGCGCCTTGGCCCGGGCTGCAGGAGGAGAGGGAGGCCTGCTGGAGGGGGTACTGGGGGAGCAGACCCCAGACAGCCTGCAGCCCAGGGGAGGTCAGAGGACTCAGGGAGGGGGGCAGGACAGTTGGCCCTGGAGGCATCAAGAGCCCGGTCCAGCTAGGACGCTAGAGCCGTCTGTCCGGAGTGCTTGGGTTCAGCCCCCACGCACTTTCCGGGCCGTCTAGAGTGCTTCTCCGAGCACTGGGACCCAGGGGCTGTCTGGCAAACCGGACGCTTGTCTTAAACTGCGCAGTGGCTGATGAGACAGCTCTTCCTTCATGTACCAGATCTGCTCGGAGCACCTGAGGGGGGGGCCTGGCTGGGTGACAGTGGGGACAGAAACAATAAAGTTCTGATCGCCCCGAGTTTGCCATGGGCAGGGAGAGAGACAGGCCCATCATGGATCAGACCATCGGCACCTGCATGGGAAGGGAGGGCTGAGGAGGCCTCTCTCTGTCGGCAACTCCCCACTCACACCCGGGGACCCCAGGCAAACAGGTTTCCAGTACTTGCCCCTCAGGGCTGGGCAGGTAGCTCGAGTGTGATAATCTCACACCAGGTGCTAAACTCCCTTGCTCCATGACCCTTCTTGATGGGGACACCTTTTGATATCGCCTGTGGCCCCGCGGAAGCCAGCTGCAGGCAGTTCGGCAGCTGGAGGCCCCGAGCACCTGGGAAATCCACCGCTGGAGCCTTTCATGAGCCGGTCTGTCCTGGAGTCCTCGAGTCCTGTAGGTAGCATCAGGCAGGCGCGTTCTGTTCTGAGGGACGAAGGGAAGACAGGCGGGCTCGCAGGAGGGCTCGAGGGAGTCAGGCGCGGCTCGGACGGAGCGCTGGCCTGGCCTGGCTGTGCAACGCGAGGTTTGTGGCTTCGGCTGACTTTGATTCCGCCCCACTGCACTCCAGGCTCGCCTGCAATGATGCACAGTCGGTGCCTTAGAGTAGGAGTAGCTCCTCGCGCCTTCTCCAGGTGCCCTGACCAACACATTGGTACCCTCTGAGTCCTAGCTTTGCACGCCTTTCAAAAAAACTTTCTGTGTGTTTCGTTTTGTGGTGGTTTTGTTTGGGGCCGTACTGGGGATTGAACTCAGGGCCTTCCTTCACACTAAGCGAAAACCCCAGAACTTTTCGAGAAGAATTTTTTTGAAATTTCGGGACAAGTCCATCTATAGTAAGTCGCTAAGTTGCTCAGGCTGGGCTCAAACACGTGAGCCTCTAACTTCATCGTCTTAAAGTCCTGGGGTGACAGGCGTGCACCACCACCCCTGGCTTGTGTGTACGATTTTTATAAAGGAGATCTTTGGCATTTCATGTGCCTTAATCACCAAGCAACACTCTGCTCTACCTACAGCAGAAGCTCATCTTCGGTGTCCCCAGTCCCGGGTGCAAAGACGTGGGGGACAGTCGTCCCCATATTTCTTGGTGACTCGCGTTTCTTTTTCAGCACGCTGTCTGTGTTCATCGGACTATCTTCCTGTTTGGTTTCAAGCATTCTCACAGGATTTGGCCATTGCACTTGGGTCCTGAACACATACGAAACTGTAGGATGTGCCGTGTCGTTACCCTTTCTAGGGAGACATCCACCCAGCGGGCACAGCAGCACGTGTCTATAATCCCAGCACTCTGGGAAGCTGAGGCAGGAGGATTGCAAATTTGAGCCCAGGCTGGACAATTTAGTGATTTAGTTCAGGGGTGTAGCCCAGAGTGAAGGCCCTCGGTTCGATCCCCAGGACGGACGGAGTGAGAGGGCCTCCCACGGGAAGCGCTGGCTGGGACATTTTTGAGATTCCCTGCTTGGTGATCTGCGCTGGACTCAGGTCTGTCGTATCAGGTAAACCATCTCCCCTGTGCCAGCACTGGCTGTGTTCCTGGTCACCTCCAGTCCCCGGACTGACCTCCACAGGGGCTCCGGGATCTGTGGGATCTTCTCCAATCCCCGGCCCCGAGCCCAAGCTCCAGCTGTGGCGGGGTGGAAGCCCTATCCGTGGGTGGACGGGTACCTATCCAGGGATCCCAGATCTCTATACTAATGGGCCAAGATTGGGTCTCTGGCAGGACAAGAAGGGACAGTAACAAACCAGCCCCTTGACACAGCACCCTTAGGTTAAAAAAAAAAAACTAGAATTCCTGCCGGGTGACCTGGGGGAACACCACAAGGGCATACAGACCCTAAATGACTCACGCACCTAAGGACCTGGCCTGCGGTTCCTTCTGGCTGCCTCTGCTCGGGGCACAGGTGTGTCAATTCCAGGTCCCAGCCGGAGGGGGATGAAGCAGCACCAGGTTAGGGTGATTTATCTTTAGTTACATATTTGTACCTTAGGAATCCTCCCTACAGATTAAAAAAGAAGAGCTGGCGCACGTATTGATCACTACTTGGTGCTCTGATCGATGGACGAATTATCAGATCTCCCAATCGGCAGACCTCGGTGATACACCTTTTCTCTCCCAAGCCTGATCCACGAGTGTGTCCAGGGTGTGCGAAGCAATGAGTGAGAGGATGTGAGGTGCAGGGGCCAAGCCTCCCCGAGAGTGGGGCCCGAGGGGAGGAAGCCCTGGAGCTCCTGCAGCCCAGATAGGTTTGGGAAGAGGCCTCCCTTGGCCGAGACGTGGGTGGAGGCATGTGCAATCATTTTATTGATTTCTAAGTTTATTCATTTCTCACCAGTGCAAGCCTGTAATCCCAGGCCTCAGGAGGCCAAGGCAGGAGGGTTGCCGTGAGTTCAAGGCCAGCCTAAACTACACAGTGACACCCTGTCTCCCCACCGCCACCACAAAAAAACTATTCTTGTGTCTCTTGCACTAGAATAGGAGCCTGGGAACAGGGGGACCCTGTGTATCCCAAGGGACCTGGATGCTGTGTGCCGGGGGCGGGGCTCGCTCTGGGTGGGTGGAAGGACTGGAGGAAACCACTGCTAGCCAGCAAGACCCGGGTGCGGGGAGCAGACCCCTCAGAAGTGTCCGGCCGTGACGGGCAGCGAGTGCAGAGGGCGCAGACTGCGGCTTCCTCCCAGGCCGATGCCACCTGCGCTTCCCCCCGCATTGAGCCCAGAGCTGTGCCTGGGCCGTTTCGTGTCTAGAAAGGTGGTTTGGGGGCCTCCATGTGCCACTCTTGCTTTGAACGCAACCTTCGAAGATACGAAATGCCAAAATTTTCTCCTTCCTCTTCCTCCTCCACGTTTTCTCCATCTTCCTTTTATTCCTCATCCCCTCCTTTTTTTAATCCTTCTCCTTCTTTTTCTTCTTTGTCTCCCCACCAGTTTTTTTTTGTTTTGTTTTGTTTTGTTTTTTGTTTTTTTGTACCAGGGATCAAACTTAGGACCTTGTTCTGGCCAGATAGTTCTTATGCCACTGAGCTATATCCCCAGTCCCATTTGCCAAATTTTAAAAGCTCCTCGGGCCAGGCACGGTGGTGCTCACCTACAATCCCAACACTCGGGAGGCTGAGCCAGGAGGATTGCCACGAGTTCCTGGACTAGATAGTGATTTCAAGAGCAGCCCGGACCACACAGCTAGCCCTTGTCTCACAGAACTAAAAAAAAAAAAAAAGAAAGAAAGAAAAGTTTCTCAGGTCTTTCTCTGGCCTGATTTAACAACACAAAATCAGAAAGGGAGAACTTGTTGGATGGTAAGAAATTATTTATTATTAACCTCTGTGGGGAGCGATAGTCACGCTGGGGCGGTATGGGTAGAAGAATTTACGCGGATTCGGTAGAGATTGGCGCAGATGTGTTTCGGGGCCCTCTGGGAGGTGTTGTAAGACCCTGGAGGGGTGGCTCCAGGGTGGGTGGGCCAGTGTACAATTCTCTCTACTTTTGTATGTACATGGAAATTTCTGTAGTAATAATGAAAAGGAAAATGGAAATAAGTGGTGAGCTTGATTTTCAAAGGCGAGGAGGTGGTTCAGCCGGGTTGAGAGAGGGCCAGACCCTCAATAGCTTCCAGTCTTATTCTAATGAGCGTCATTATTGTTTAAAAGGCTGGTGGCCCAGGGTTGTGTCTACACAGCAGGCCCAGAAGGTCTCTCCTCACACGGCGGCAGATCCAAACAGCTTCCCTCTGCAGCTGGTCCCTTCCTTTTTCCCCCGCCCCTCACCCCTGGAGCCAAGCTGGGGCTCGAACCCATGGCCTCAGCACCCACCCTCCCCTTCGCTTACAGTTTTTAATTTGAGGCAGAGTCTTACTAAAGTGTTAAAATGGCCCAGACTTGCCATCCTCCTGCCTCAGCCTCCCAGAGGGATTCGATTCCAGACCGGGATACCGTGGCCCTTCCTTTCCTGTGGCCTGTTCTTGGTGGCTTTTTGGGGGAGGGTGGTTTAATTACTTTCTCCACCTGTGGCCACGCCCTTGCATACCCATCCAAATTTACTGCTCCAAACTCCAGCCATTAACATTTTCTCTTCACAACAATGCTGACAAGGGGACCATCCCAGGTCTGAGAAGCCACTGTTTATGGTGGCTGCCTGGAAGAGAGGTGGCGGCCTGGGTGGGACGGGGATTGCTTTCGCCTCTTAGAACTTCCAGTCCAAAGCCCGGCGTCTGCAGATCTCAAGGAGACGCTCCCGCGGGTACGCATGCGCAGCTGTGGAGCCCAGCAGGCCGGTCGCCGTCCTCTCCCGGGAGCCGGCCAGGCTGCGGAGGGACGCAGGCCTTCCCGGGTCACAGCGTCCCCGGAGCCGCCGGCCTTCTTCCAGGAAGCCCCGAGGCGGACCGGCCTGCAGGCCCCTCCCGTGCGTTTCCCTGCACACAGCTTTCTGAAGATTTCACTCTTTGCCCCTCTTTGCCATAAATCGACCACCGCGCAACAGGCTCGGCCCTGCCTCCTCATTACTATTTACACCCAGTCTTTCTCCATGCCTTTATTACAGCACAGTTGAGAAAAGTTGCTGACATTTATAGCATTTTTGCCATAGTGACCATTTTCCATATGAATCTTTCTTCTTCTTCTTCTGTTTTTTTTTTTTTTTTTTTTTGGCAGTACTGGGGCTCGAACTCACAACCTCGCGCCCAGCAGGCGCTTAAGCCACTGAGCCAAACTCCCGGCCCTATTTTTTGAGGCAGGGTTGCACTATGTAGCTCGGGTCGGCCTTGTGCTCACATTGTAGCCCAAGCGGGCCTCGAACTCACAACGCTCCTCCTACCTCAGCCTCCCGAGTGCTGGGGTTAAAGGCGTGCGCCACCACGCCCAGTTTAACCTTTCTTCTTTCTTGCTGGTGAGGACACCCATGTCAGCGGAGGTGATCGCCGTCACCACACTGCATGGTAGAGCGCAGCGCCCACTCCTCCCTCCCTGGAACTTGGTGCGGGGGGGGGGGTGGCGGGAATCGATCCCACTCCCTCCCTCCCCACCCCACCCCTGCGTCTGTCTCCAGCTCCTTTTGGGGAGAGGGCGTTGAGACACGGTTCCACTGTGTCCTTCAGGCCCCCCCTTGAACTCACTATGTAGCCCAGGCTGGTGTCAAACTCAAGGGGATCCTCCTGCCTCAGCCTCCTGAGTGCTGGGGCGACAGGCCTCCATCACCATGCCCGGCTCTTCTGCAAAAAGAACTCACCTGATGGGAATTTTTACTTTTTTAAAACTTAATGGGAATTCAATTGATCAACAAATGTAAAAAATAATTTTCTTCTAACTTTCCAGGCTTCATTATTTTAGCAACTCAGAAAATACTCCAGAAGCATCTGGAACTTTCATCTCTGTTCCTCGGCAGCCAAGTGTGGTGACCGAAGCGGCGCCCGGAGGACCCGGGGGTGAGTGGTCACGCAGCCCTGGCACACACGCCGCTTGGAGAGCCCGGCACGGGGCGGACTCGTCTCCACGTCCGGTCCCGCGGGTCGCTGTCACGGCCTGGTTGAGAGCGGCCGGGACGGGCTCTTGGGTCCTCAGAGGCCGGAAATTCCTGCGCCGCCAACACAGGCAGCCGGCAGGAAGACGCCGGGGAGAAGGAAACGCCCGGTGGTGGGCGAGCCCGGGATGCGGGTCCCGGCTCCTGGCTCCTGGCTCCCGTGTGCAGCCCCGCTCAGCACCTGCTCAGCGCCGTCGGGGTTCCAGGCGTGGGGCCGGAGTCTCTGACCCCTCAAGTGTGCAACGGTGCCCAGTGTGAGCGGGGAGGGGAGGCCGTCCTGAAGGACACTGCGGTGTCCCGGAACATGCGTCCAGGCCAGCTCCAGACGCACGGAAAGCTGCCTCGCGCCTGGGCTGTCTCACCTGTAGAGTGACAAACCTCGAGGCTCTGCGCCCTGCTACTCCCAAAGGTGCGCTGTTTCCAGTAAGGGACGGAGCCCGGGAAGCCACGGGTGCCCCAGAGGCTTGGAGAAATGACCAGAAGCTTGCGATCGAGTACCGGACGCCAGGCTGGGCGCGGCTGGGCACGTCTCCTGTCCAGTGCTGTGGTCATCCTGACCCGGGGCTTGATCCCTGGGAGGGGGTCGGGGCGGAGGGAAATAATCCCGTGCTCATCCAGCTGGGCCCTCTTGGCAACGATATCGACTTTATTTATTTATTCTTTTTGTGTCACCGGGGATTGAACTCACAACCTCGCGCCTGCCAGGCTCCTGGCCCTAGTTTTTTGAGGCAGGGTCACACTGTAGCTCAGGCCAGCCTTTGCGCTGGTTGTAGACCAAACCGGTCTTGAACTCACAACGCTCCACCTACCTCAGCCTCCCGAGTGCTGGGATTAAAGGTGTGCGCCACCACGCCCGGCTGGGGTTTTTCTTCTGTGCATCATTTTTGTTGTTTTTGTTTTGAGACAAGGTTTCAATATGTGATCCAGCTGGGCTGAGCTGGATCCTCCTGCTTCAGCCTCCTATGCAGGCATGCACCTCCATGCCCAGAATTCTGGGCAGAATTGTAATTTTATTTCCTTTGTAGGGATCCAGGAATTATATCGCGGTACAAATTTCACTCTCAAGCCTGGCATGGTGGCTCTGGCCTGTAATCAATACTCTGGAGGCCAAGACAGGAAGATTGTGAACTCCAGGCCAGCCTGGGCAATTTGGCAAGACCTTGTCTCAAAAACAAGGTAAATAAAAAATATAAGAAACCAGTATCTCTGCTGGCTGTGCTAGCACGCTCTGCGTCCTGTCCCCCTGGAGTCTGTCTGAACCCTCCACGTGCGGAACACAGGAAGAAACTACAGAAAGGCAGCCGGAACTGGCCACGATAGCCAACTTCGCTGCAGCGTCCCGACTCCCCGTGGGACAGGAGCACAGCACGAGGTGCCCTTCTCCCTCCACGTGACAGGCGCAGTAGTAGAGGCAGAGAGAATCCACTCTGGTCTCCACCAATGATGGCTCCCCAGGCCAGCAACTGCAAATGCTTTTTTTTTTTTTTTTTTTTTTTTGAGACAGGGTCTTGCTATGCAGTTCAGGCTGGCCTTGAGCTCACTTTGTAGCCCAGGCTGGTCTCTAATTTGCAACGATCCTCCTGTCTCAGCCTTCCAGGTGCGGGGATTACAGGCGTGCACCACTACACCCAGCTGGCAACTGCAAATGCTGATTCGCTCTGGGCCCGGGGAAGGGCACCCCACACCTCCCCAGCCCTGCTGAGAAGGCTCCCGTTCACCCTAACGGGCTCCTGCGCCTGCCCCGGCTCTAGAACTCTGGTTCTCAGACTGGGTTTTGCAGTGGCAGCTTCGGAGAACATTAGAGATGCAGATTCCCGGGTCCCACCCAGAGCTCCTGGGCCAGGAAGCGGGGTGAGCTGCCCCGGCTCCTGCCTGCTTTCTCCGACCCCGGCGTGGCATGAGTGGCAGGTCACGATCGAGCCCTCACGGACCCTGTCATCTGAGATGAGCCGGCAGCGTGTGCTCCACTGCTATTGCTAATAATTCCTTAGATAAGTGTTGCCTCACCAAGCAGGTACCCAGAATCTCAGCTACTCCAGAGGCTGAGGCAGGATGGCCCCAAGTTCAAGGCCAGCCTGGGTAACTCAGTGAGTGAGACCCTGTCTCATGATAAAATAAAAGGCTGGGGATGTTACTCGGTGGTGGAGGGTTTGCCATCACTTTCAAAACACCCACCGCGTACTGAGGAGGTTTCCACGCCTGCCTGGCCAGCAGAAGTCAAGATCGTCCACCAGGGAGGACAAAGGAAGTGACAGGACGCGTAGACCTACGCTAATATATTTGCATTGTGTATGATAAAATGTTTATGAATTATGAACAAAGACACGCATGGCCCTGGCAAAGAAATAAGAGCAGAACAGAAGAGCCAAAAGCATACATCCAACGATTTACCTCCTGATAGACATACATTTTTAAAAGTTTTTCTAAGTGTCTGGTTAATGATTAAGTTGCAAAAAGAAAAAAAAAAAATAAAGCCCCAAACCCCAGGCCCTGCTCTTGCTAAAGGAATCGCCCCACTCCGGGCCAGCATTCCCATGGCCCCAGGCGCCTTCTGCGGCAGAGCCCGGTGGACCAGGCTTGAGTCATCACTGCTGGTCAGCAGAGTTCAATGTCCCCTATGGAGTTTCAGCAGCGATAAGCTCCAGGGCTCGGTCAGAGACAAAACATACCCCAGAGCCCGCATGGGATGCGGCCCACTGCCTTGGGTCCTCTCAGTACCCCGAGGTCCCCGCTGCCGCACCCAGGGCAACCATCCCTGGACTGTGCCTCCCGCCTGGTCTCCGGGCGGGCCCCAGGCGCTCACCCTTGGGCCTCGGCCTGCAGTGCTTCCTGGGTTCTTCCAGTCGCTTTCCATGCACAGACACAGGTTCGAGACCCCCTGGAAGGCAGCCTCAGCCTGTAAGAACCGACCGGGCCGGTGCCTGCTGGAGCGACCTCCGGGACCAGCCCGTCACCCAGGGCGCACGGGCAGGGGAGGAGGCGCATGCTGGCGACCGTGTTGCTAGGAGAATGGGGGCTCCTGGAGGGGGCACCCCTTCTAACAGGGCCTTCTCCCCATGCTTCCCATTGTCCAGCCTCCTTTTTTTTTCTTTCAATTTTTTTATGGACACACATTTGCAGTATGCAATGATTCCATTCATGGGTGGGAGTTAGTTCACGTAGGTGACATTTCTCAATTTTTTTTTTTTTTTTTTTTTTTTTTTTTT
>RJWM01045483.1:0-12762 GCA_004363535.1 Dasyprocta punctata | reverse complement strand
CTGAGTTGCTCCTGGACTTTTAAGAACCTTTCCCATTCTATAACGTAAGGAAAACAAAACCACTGTCACAGGGTTCTGGTAAGGATAGAAGAGACATTACAAGTGAAGCACCTGACACGCAGGGCACACCCAGTGACTGCCTGTGTGACCGCATGTCTGATGCTCACGGAGCTCCATCAGCAGACTGCGAAGAGCAGACAGAGCATCAAGACACAGCATAATCAGACACAGAAGCAGGTCCGCGCTGCACTATAATCTCTCCCTCTGTGCACCCAGCACACTCTCCAGGATGACCTTAACTGGATCTGTGGTAAGGAGCCCCTGCCCACAAATCTTACTTTCTTATAATTAACAGAACATGAAAGCAGTGAAACACACAAGTTTGAAACCATACTTTAGGTAAAAGCGAGAAGTATGAAGCAAAAGAATCAGAGGGGGGAGGCAAGGAGAAATACTTCCACTTGTGGTCCAGGATGACCTTCCTGAGAAAGGGACATCTGAGAACCAAGGAATTAGGCCAAGCTGTGAGAACTCTGGGCAGAGAAATGACAAAGGCAAAGACACAGTCACGCTCTCATGATCTAACGTACCCTCAGACTCTCACCTCCAAATACCATCACACTGAGAGTTAAGGCTTCAACCTCAGCATTCTTGGAGGATATAAACACCCAGTACCTAGTACATCAGTCAGAATGGTTCCATTGTAACATCCCTTTATGGGCGGTAACATTTGTTTCACCCTGTAACACATTTTTATAGTGTGAACTCTCACACTCTAACCCAAGATTAAGAGTTCTGGCTGATTTAGATTGCAACTATTAAATGTATGGTACAAACTTTTTTTTCTGAACTTAAAAGCTTAAATTAAGTTCACACTACTATTAAGGTGAAAAATAAAATATAACACAAATCAGCAAGGGATTTCCCTAAAGTTCTTTAGTAATTAACCAATTCTCAGTTTCAGTCTTAGGTGGTCTAAACTTTGCCTCTGCCTTAAGTGGAACTTTCAAAGACTTGCAGCGTAAACTACACGGCATTGATTCTCATGTAATTGTCTTTACCCGATGATCTACTGCAGAAATATAGCTGAAGATGTAGTAGACTTTTTTTGTTTATTAAATTTTAATATGTTTACAAGTAAGCAGATGATCTTGTTAAAGTGCAGAGCCAGTATGCCCAGTGTGAGTTCTGGGGTTCTTCATTTCTAGTCAGGTCCAACTGATATCAATGTCTCTGGCCCTTGATCTGTACTTTGTGACAGTCTATGCCTGCAAATGCTGCTATTTTTGAAAAATCTCAAGGAAGAAAATGTATCTTGCCTCCTGAGTTTCAGTAGAAGCTAAAGTTGAACACATCAAGATCAAATTATTTTCTTTAACTTTATACATTTCTTTAATCTCATGGTGTTTTTATGTTTACTTGGCCACAGGGAATACCTTTCACAAAACTATAGAATTTAGTGTCTATGCCTTTTATTTACTGATCATATTCTATTGACCAACATCTGACTACATTTAACTTTCCTAATAATTTTTTGTTTTTCGGTACTGGGCATCAAACTCACAACCTTGCACCTGCCAGGCAGATGCTTAGGCCACTGAGCTAAATTCCCAGCCCTACTTTTTGAGACAGGGTTTCACTATGCAGTTCAGGCTGGCTTTGAACTCACTTTGTAGTCTGGAACTCACAATGATCCTCCTGCCTCAGCCTCCTGAGTGCAGGGCTTAAAGGTGTGCACCACCATACCCGGCTATAATACTGTTTTTTAAATACTTTTGCTTTCTGCTCCCTTGCTATATTTTGTTGTTGTCTTATATGCATCTTTGTGAGACACTTTGAATCCTTCCTTTGAACAAAACTGAATGTGAAATAAGAATCCCAAGACAACTTAGGTAAATGGAAATGTGTTCTCCAGGATACACAATGCACTGGAAAATGTGAGGCACATTCCAGAGTGGTGTGATGACTTTGAGAATGGAGAAGCAAGCAGTCCTAGAAGACTTGAGAAAGATTAACCCCATTTCCTTTCACAATTTGCTTAAGGCTTTGCCAAATGCAAGATGAGGGCAATTGGGTAAGTCTTAATTTTAAGGATTTAACCACTGAGCTTCCGGTTATCATAGCATGGTGTAATGCTATTGTTATTAAGAATACACAGAACAAACCCTATGTTGCTACTAACCTCAGAGGAACACTAGATGAATGCTGTGTTTGCTGACAGCTTCTCTGTACCACTAGTGGGAAGACCCACTTCCTGTTTCTTTGTTTGAGCTACATCTTAGGTAAGTTGGAAGGCAACACCAACAAACTCTTTCTCCAATTGAGAGACGTTAGGAGGCACAGTTGCAAAACTGCAAAACTGCTGGAAGTTTACTAGGACCCTAACCCTCTATACTTGTCATTCAGAATGTAAATGAGGTCCCACAGCAGTTACTTAAATTGGAGCTGGGTCTATTTAGCCCTATGAATCTCAGTGATCTCTGTACCTCGCCACAAATGACAAATTTCTTATACAGCTGCTCTGAGAATTGTACATGCACTTGACATTGTGCCAGGCATTTTATAGGTTCTCAATAAATGTTTTGCCTCATGCATCAACTATTCATGTTTTCCTATATTAGGCACCTAACAAAATAGTTTCAGAGATAAAGACAAGCCAAACCTGTATATGTTGGCTCCTTCTTTTTTTTTTTTTTGTGACACCGTGGGTGGAACTCACAACCTCGTGCCTGCCAGACAGGCACTTAAGCCACTGAGCAAACTCCCAGCCCTAGTTTTTTGAGGCAGGGTCACATTATGTAGCTCAGGCAGTCCTTGCGCTTGCGTTGTAGCCCAAGGCGGCCTTGAACTCACAACACTCCTCCTACTTCAGCCTCCCAGGTGCTGGGATTAAAGGCGTGCGCCACCATGCCCGGCTTGTTGGCTCCTTCATTCATTTTTTAATTCTTCTAAAAGTGTTTTAAACCATTTATTTTCAAAATCACTTCTCCAGTGCTTCTGAGGAATCCCAAGTATTAGCTGATACAATCAAACTTGATCTGTAAACAAATTTGGTTTTTTGACCAAGCAAGTCAAGAGAATCTCCTTATATAAAAACATAAATAAGTATTTCTCCTAAAGTATAAATACCTTGCTAGAAAAAGCCATATCAGCTAGGGGTGTAGCTCAGTGGCACAAGCACATGACTGGCAAGCACAAGGTCATGAGTTCTATCTCCAGTACCAAAAAAATAAAAAATAAAGAGCCATATCAAAGGAAAGGAGAAAAAAGATTGCCATGAATGCCAAACAGGTCTTTACTTTGTATATTGCTTTAACTTTTTACAATGACAATAAAATGAGTGTTGCTTTCTTTCATTCAATATCAATTTGGGCATTTTTTCACTTACTTCTAGCATGACTGTTGGTAAATTCCAGTCTCCTCCACTACATGTTTAAAAATCCATCCTAAAAAAAAAAAAATTTAAAAAAAAAATCCATCCTACCCTCAACTATTAAATGTCACAAAGTTCAGAGGGCAGGAAGTTCTTACTTCTAGGAATTTTTGTGGTCCTGTAAACATGTTTACATACTCGTTTCTTCTCTATCAAAGCTCTTTTGGCAGGTCAAAGGTTCTGCTTCTTATACAAAGCTCCCTAAAATACCCAAAGTAGTATTTTAAGGGGAGAGAAGAGTTAGAAAGTATCAAAGCAAGAAAATGGAATTTTTGTGATTACTGAAATAAATACTTCCCTCCCTTTACCCATTACTCTTTCCGGGAGGATGGGCAGGGGGAAAACATGCCAGTTAACTCTGATGATGTCTTGCAGGATTTTATCATCTTTAAAAGTTATCAACAAAATTCAACACAATTAAAAAATGAGTTACAGAAGACTTTTTGTGCAACAATAGGAAAAATCACAAAGGCATTACATTAAAGAGAGCATGCAAATAACATAGTATGCTTTAGTTTAAGAAATACATAAAATGTTTTAGGCAAAAATTGACTAAACGGTTATTTTCCCTTTGGCAAACAACCATCTGCCTTTGTGTTTTCCCTCCACCACGTCATCCTAGGCACCTCTCCCTTTCTCTGTTACCCCAAATCTTCCATAGCTCTGACCCACCAAAAACCTTCCATAATGTCAATGCTTTTTCTCCCACAGTGACAAACCTGATGTAATGTTTGGCAGAATAGTTACCTATATTTATAAAGTCTTTTTCTTTTAAAATGCAATCATGTACAAAGAAAGTTATACAAATCTTAAATTTATATTTTAATGAATAGAACACTAAATAAATAAATTTATGTGAAAGCACAGATACATGGGATGAATTCTGGAAGAAATTTTCGTATTAAGAAAGAATTTCCAGCTGGGCATGGTGGCGCACGCCTTTAATCTCAGCACTCGGGAGGCTGAGGTAGGCGGAGTGTTGTGAGTTCAAGGCCGGTTTGGGCTACAACGTGAGCGCAAGGCCGGCTTGAGCTACATAGTGCGACCCTGTCTCAAAAAAACTAGGGCCAGGAGTTTGGCTTAGTGGCTTAAGTGCCTATCTGGCAGGTGCAAGGTTGTGAGTTTGATCCCTGGTGCCAAAAAAAAAAAAAAAAAAAAAAAAAAAAGAAAGAAAGAATTTCCAAGCTGGGTGTGGTGGCACATGGTTTTAATCCCAGCACTGGGGAGACTGAGGCAGGAGGATTCAAGTGAGTTCCAGACCAGCCTGGGCTACAAAGTGAGTTCAAGGCCAGCCTGAACTGCACAGTGAGACCCTGTCTCAAAATATAGGGCTGGGGATTTAGCACAGTGGCCTAAGCACCTGCCTGACAGGTGCAAGGCTGTGAGTTCAATCCCCAGTACCAAAAAAACAAAAAACAAAAAGAGAAAGAATTTCCAATTAGTAGCATTACCATTATGAAGTTAACATGGTATAGCTATTCAACCAAATCATACACAACACTCAAATTCTGACGTGTGAAAAATGTTTCTAATCACTTTAGTTTGCTCTGTATGACAATCAGCAATAAAATCTCAGGACATTACTTAACTTGATCTCCTAGTTTGTTCTTTGAATGAGTAGTTACTCATTATTTTCTACAAAAATATTTTAGGATAACTATAAGGAGCACATACTTCTCCTTTCATAATTGTTCTTGGAAGGGACACAAAATAATGTGGGTCCTGACCAGGGGTCTGCATGTACAGGAGCCTACTCCCGTGCCTTAGGTTACAATGGAGTTCAAGATTGACAGGTATACATCTCTATTTTCCCCAGCAACTGCTCTCAGAGTTGACCCTCTGGCCATGACCTTGATCTTTGCTTTGCACAACACATTGTAAGGATTTCTTGGTGTGTATGGGCGGGGTGAGGGGGAGGTGTCTAAATACACACACAAGCACAATCTCATTCTTACGGTCCAAAACTACTTGGTTAATGTGACAACTTCATCTATCTTTATTGAATTGGGTAGAGTTTGTACTCCACAATCTCTCTGTAACACTAGCAAGGATTTTGTTCCAGGGTTTTCAGAAAGGACACTGTACACATGTAGCACAGATATAGTTCTTCCCAGAGGAGTTTCTGTTGTCCCTCAAATATGTTTCAACAGATGATAGCTTGCTCCAGTACTCACAGGCAGAGAAACCAAACTGCACTGAAGTGAGCTATTCATAATCATTCCTCCTTACCCTTTCTATTTTTTTTTTTTTTTTTTTTTTTTTTGCCTTGACGACCAGGCTTTGAGGCTATGAATCAAGTGCTGAAGGGGCTGGATCAATGCAAGTTAACTAGGATTCCTCTTTACCACTGGTCCAATGGCAAGGTTTTAGGTTCCAAAGGGGTGCCCTGTCCTTCAGAATCCCATTGAGTTTGGGTGGCAACTTGAGAGAATTTGGCATCTTCCTGCTTCCCTTCAAGAGCTAACCTACAGCGAGATGTGCCAGGCACGGGCCTTACTGCCAAAATCACTGCCCACACTGCCTGCCTAGATGTCAAAGATCCCATGAAATGTTTTGGCACAAGCTAGAAGGGCAGTGTTGGCCAAGGTACTGAAGCAAGGGGGGCCGGAGCACCTTTGCCAGTGAGTCCCCTCCCCACCGATCTCGAAGACACTGAGCTTATTCATTGTGACAAGATGCCACCAGGGTTTCAAACCTCCCATTAGTTTTGAGAAAATAAGGTATGTGTGCATAGAACAGTATCTGGTATACATACTCAATAAAAATTCCAGTGCCACAAAAATTCTATGAGCATTCTCTGATACACACACACACACACACAATCATCATGCTGTTTATTTCAGTTGAATGCGGTCACCATTGTGCTACTCTACCAGACCATCACTGAGATTTTGTAAAATGCACCAACTGCAAAATAAGGTTATTATAAAGCAAGGGGTTGAGAATGATGAAGCTGCAATCCTGAAGGATGCTTTAAAAGTAAAAATTAATTTATATGACTATCTGAAGATTTTAATATCACTTCCTCCCCGCCCCCCATGTTCTGACTGTTTGTCTTTCTTGCTCTGCAAACGTGGATATGATATCAGAACCACAGGCCGCCCCTGGCAAGGTGTTGGATAACAGTTGAAGCGCCTCTGGGTGGCTGCAGACTGCAGGCTGTGGTAAGAGGCACACAAGGGCCCCTGGCCACCAACTCATTTCACAGCCGTCACCCCAGGGCTCTTGGGCAACCATGCCTCTTCCCTCTGCCAAGCAATTTGCTTCCGTTCAGTTCAACTTTCCGACCTCTGGCTTTAGAGAATAGTCCTGGCTGTGGGAACTGGCTCTGGGAAGCTTTTGGCTCTGTCCTCATTGGTGACTGGCAAGAGTAACACTTTCTTTGACACTCTTAAAAAGAGCCGTTTAATTCCTAATGATATTTACTGGCAAAAAGGAAAACGAAACACACAACGCGGATTCCGGTCCAGCCAAGTCAGGCTCTGCGCCTGAGCCCGGGTCTGGTCTTGGTGTAAAATTGTCTCCACTCCCTTCAATGTGCCACCCATATTGAGTCCCCCCCCCCTCACTTGCCACTTCCACCCTGGAGTGTGACACCTGGAATTTATGAACATCTGGAGATACATGGATGTGATCTGGGTATCAGACGCTGGCTGCTGCCCCAGGAACTTCCCGCGGAAATCACCCAGCTCTTGAAGGCGTTTCACTAAGGAAGTAACCAGTGCAGCCTTGCTGGAGGGAGAACCCCATGGAACATCTTAGAAAAATACCAGAAACCACTGGGCACGGAATGACCCCCGCCTCCGCCAACCTGTGACCCCAACCCCTTATGCAGCCCTATAAAGTGGTTTGCGGTTTTCATCCTGTGGTGAGAGGGCTGCGCCGAGTACATTTATATTCACCCTAGAGTTGAAGTGGGGGTCCCAGCTTTCAGCCCGCGGAGGACCTGGGGTCACATCCTTTGCATTCTGTGAGGGACGTGCTGACCGAGCCCCGGGGATCCGTTCCGCAGTCCCGCCTGCCGTTCTGACCCGGGCATCCCGCCGCCTAGCACAGGTGTGGCTACATTTCCGACCCCTCCCATCCTCCTTAAAACCTGGGTGCATCCTCGCCCACGCAGCACTTCTGCTGCCCACGCGGCTGCTCCTCCAAGCGTCCCGCGGCCCGGGTGCGCCTAGCGGAGGTGGATCCGGGGGGCCGGCGGGGTGGCGGGGGAGACCCTGCGGGGCGCGGGCGGTGCGGGGCAGGGGCGCAGGCCCCCCGCACGCCGGGGCGCGGGAAGGCGCGAGGAGGCGCCGCACTCACCCGCTGCTGCTGCCGGCTGCTGACGGCCACCGCGGCGGCGGACGCGGCGCTGTGCCGGAGCTCGGCCGCCTGCCCGGGTCTCAGCAGGCTCCGGGTGAACCTGCGGGTCCGCTCGCTGGCCATCGCCGGCCGCGCGTCGCGCCGGTCCTGCCCGCGCCAGCCTTCTGCACCCTCCCGCCGTTCAGGAAGCGGAACTCGGAGCCTTTCCCCCCCTCTTCCTCGCTCAACTCACGAGAGGCGGGTTTTTCTCGCGCACCCCCTCTCTTCCCACCCCCTTCTCTCCGCCAAAGCTCCGCGACGACTTTCCAAACTCTGCGCTCCGGCGGGCGCGCGCGGCCAACTCGGCGGGCGGCCCCGGCCCACGCGGCGACGCATCCGGAGCCCGCGGAGCCCGCGCCGCCCAACCGGGCTGGGCTGCCGGCCGGGGGCCGCTGCTCCCGCGAACGGCAGGCGGCTGGGCTCCGAGCGGGGCCTGCCACGCCGCGCCCGGGCGGAGGGCGCTCAGAGAGTGGGCGCTCTGGCCGCCTTGCGGGTTGCACCCCTGCTTTCGGAGGCTGGAATGCGCGTGGGGCGGGCGCTGTCTCCCTGCCACTCTGGGGAAGGGGAGCCGGGGATTGTTACGGCGCTGGTGGCTGGGGCCCACTATCGTCGCCTAAACCAGGGTTCTGAAGTCTCCTTTGCTCGAGGTCTTTAAGCAGGGTTTTGGAATAAGCGTGCATGTTCATTCATACCTGCGGTGAATATTCATTCATTAAGCACCTACCTACACCAGCTGACACTTCTGGAATCAGAGGAGGGGGAGGGTAATTTACCAGCCCACCTTAAAGCTGTATGCAGCTGGTACTTATAGTGTAACCGAACTACAAAGTGTCAGACACCGATATGAACTAAAAACCAATATTCATCACAGTAATGTGGTGTAAGACATTTCCGGATTGGGGATGAGCAGGCAAGAACTGAGTTGTAAGGTTACCTGTTAGCGCATCAGATATAGGGGTGCTGAACCTGACATTTTGTTGTTTTTCTGTTCCCACTCTTATCAGACCTCCATCTGGCCTGCCCTGTCTCCAGCTAGCTGATTCAATCTTCCAGGATGGCTCATCCTGAGTCACTTGCAAGGTGGTTCTCTTAACTCCGTGTGGGTGGAAGAGCTGTCCTAGCCCCCTGGTATAACAGTCTGGAGAGGTCTAGAACAGCCTCTCCAAGTACTCTGGGTTTTTAACAGCTCGTTGTGGATCCCTGACCTTGTTTTTCTAAAGCCAATAACATACAGTTTCAACCCAAGGGCCACATTTGGTATTAAGAATTCTTAAATCAGCTGATTGGTGTGCTTGGGTCAGCTTCTTGTTAGCTGGATTCAGTTAGCCAGAGCCACTGGTTGGCAGTGTCTCGGCATAGTGAAGAAATCATGATGGGCAGAAGCTCTGGAAGGTTTGGAAGTCAAGTACCATCTAAACCACCTGGTTTTAGGACACCGTACGTAACAAGGTACAGGTACCGTGTCTTGCACTGTATGCTTTCCCACTGTACTGAATATAGGAACAGTCTCATCTTTAAGAGAGAGCAAAGTAGGTCCTGGCCTCTGTGGAGCCTTATTTAGGAAAATGTGTGCAGCAATCATCCTCCCTAACCACACCTGCTGATAGGTGATGGTTTTATTTTTTAAAATTTGTTTATTTTAAAGAGAATAAAACAATACAAAACAGAACAAAGCAGATTAGAACAAAACAATGAAAGCAACACAGGACCTCAAAACAAGAAAACAGGAAATCAGTGGTGGTTACCATAATGTCTCTTGTTTTCTTCAAAATAGCTGTCCACACGATAAACTCAAACAAAACAAAACAAAAAACAGTGTAAAACCAATCAAAGCAAAAGAATGAAAGCATTATGAGCCTTCAATACCAGACAATAGGAAATCAACAAAGGCTACCATAGTAGCTGATGGTTTTAAATGCATATTCTTGAGATTATGCATTATGCAGTTTTGAATGCTTTTGAGCCTCTCAAAAAGGGTACCTAATCTTTGTCTTTGGTATGAGGTCACTATCTGGAATGCAGAAGACACCCTCTAAGTGCAGGTTTGTGAATAACTTCCCAGGGCTCAGAGGGCTGGTGTAGAGAGGCGGACGTTGTTGTCTGAGGCAAAAAGAGAGAAGATAATGGTGTGCTGGAAAGGAAGGCTACAGTAAGAGAAAAAATACATTAAGGAGTGTCCTGGGAACTGCCACCCAATGATCCCAAACACTGAATATTATAGTCAGGGGTTGCAAGGAGAACAATCACATACAGGACACATAATTTACTGTATTATTTATAAGGGTCACCCAAGAAGTCAAACACAAAGAAAGTGCAGGAAATCTGCCCACAACACTAAAGACCTAGAAAATCTAGCCAAGGGCCTGGCTCCCATGACAGTAATCTGCATAAGTTCAACTGAAAACCTAAAGCCCACAACAAGACCCATGCAAGTCTATCCCATGGATCTGTGCTAGGAAGGCCCAAAGGTCAGCGGTGGAAGCTAGAAAGTCTGTACCAGCGGGGAGAAGGATCTGTGCCAGTAGGCTGAGGGTTCTGTACTGGAGCCAAGAAACGACACTCTAAATAAGAACCAGGGCTCATCTGAAAAGTATCATAGCCATCCTCAGTGACAATGAGGTTCCAAGCTCCTCTAACGATAAGAACAGCCAACTTCATATCAGGAAGCCAGTGTGACTAACTTATCTTGGAGATTAAACAGCACACATATTCCCCTCCAGAGCCAGGAAGTGATGCTCAAAGTAAGGACCAGAGCTCCCCCAAAGTGAATCGCAGCCATTCTCAGCAACAAGACCCCGAGCTCTTTGGATAATAATAAGCTGAGTTCATATCAGGGGAGCCAGTATGACAAGCTCCTCCAGGAGAACCAACAGCTCCAGACACACTTTGGAGAACTCACAATGCTATTCTTCCTCTCCAGGTCTCCTTTTTATGCTGCAACAGTTCTCAGGTATCCCATCCACCCTCAGCACCACATTGATTCAGTTCAGCTGATGTTTAAGTTGACCACCAGTTACTAATCCACTACACTGAGTAACCCACACAATTCATCTTTCAATTGTATTGATGAGCAGAAACCCACGGTGCTTCGTCTGTAATTGTCACTAACTCTACTCTTTGCAGCTTCTGGAGGTCATTAAGAGCATCCGTGGGAGTAAATTTGGTGGAAAAATTCCTGTTTGCTCTACTCAAGCCCTGTGCAGTGTCAGTTCCATAGATCACACAAAGAAGGCAAATAGATGTAAATGTGACAATAGGGTTATGTTTACAGCCAACATGTATGTTGTCACATTGTAAGTCAGCAGATGCTTCACTCTCAGGGAGTTTCGGTAAGAATGATGTCCCACTGGGACTCTCCTCAGCCCTCAACATTCAATTTATTTATTTATTTATTTAGTTTGGTACTGGGGATCGAGTTCACAACCTTTTACCTACCAGGCAGCCACTGAGTTAAATCCATGGCTCCTCAGACCTTGACAATCATGCAGGTTTCAGTTGAGTCTCCTGGATGCTATGGAGAAGGAACCCAGTGTCTTCACACTTGTACCCTGCAGTGAAAGCTGTCCCGTTTTTTGTTGCACAAACATGACTTCAGATCTACTGATTTGGGACTCACTGACTCTTTGCTAATCATTCATCTCTCGATTTTTGTGGAGAAACTGGCTAACATGCTTTGTAAAGGCCAATCTATGAACTATGTTAAGTTTCTTCACTTGCATTTCTGTATTTCTGCTTGGAATTTACCCTGTCCCCACATTTGTACAATGACTCACTCTGCTTCATTCTAAATCTCAACCGGGACCTGCCTTGTTACAAAATATCATTGCAGAAGCAAATCCTTTCTGGTTGCTATTTCCGAGAGCACAGTTAGCTTATAAAGCTAATAAATCTTCAAGGATTTACAGCTTTGTACAGTAGTGGTTAAAAGCACATTCTCATTCAAATCCCAACTTCTACCTTAAGCAAGTTACTGAATTCAGTAAATTTCAGTTTATGTGGAAATCAGACCTAATAATAATGTGACTGGGCTGCCTCACAAACATAAATTGGTGTCCATTTCTTAAAAAGTGTCCAGCACCTAGACTTCAATAGCTGTAGACTACATGTAAGTTCAAAAACTTTTATACCTTTTTAGTTCATTTGGTTGTGACTGTGAACATCATGGGTATTCTGGAGACAATGTCTTAACACAGATCAGTTAACAGTGGGATTTCCATGACAACAATAAAACATAAATCCTTAAATTATAATACCAAGTCATTATTATGTAATATTTTTTTCACCTTGTCAAGGGAATATTAAAAAGTGATGAGAAGAATATGGTTTAAAAGTTGCAATATTAATTGTGACTTGGTAGTTCTTGCCAGAATTGGAGCTGTTTGGCAGAGCCATGGGCCTCTGTTTTGTTTATGGACAAATGTACTAAATGCGATGTGTATTCATGACTGTGTTTACAAGGCAGATCCCTCCTCGGAAGAAAATTACACTTAAAGTTGTATGATCTGAATATGAAACTCTTGTCAGGCTGTGCATTTTGCTCACAACAGCCATGTGGTTCAGCATTAGCATGCTTGGGGGCATAGCTCAAGCAGAGGCATGGCTAAAATAAAAGAATATTTGCTTGTTTGTTTGTTTGAGACAGGGTCTCCTTATGTAGTTCAGACTGGCCTTGAACTCATTGCCTTGCTTAGGTTGGCCTTGAACTTGCAGTGATCCTCCTGCCTCAGCCTCCCCACTGCTGGGATCACAGGTGTATGCCACCATGCCTGGCCAATGAAATAATTTTTTTTTTTTTTTTTTTTTTTTTTTTTTTTTTTTTTTTTTTTTTTTGCGGCACTGGGGATTGAACTCACAGCCTTGCGCTTGCCAGGGCAGGCGCTTAAGCCGCTAAGCCAAATTCCCCAGCCCTGGTTTTTTGAGGCAGGGTCGCACTAGCTCAGGCCGGCCTTGCGCTCGCGTTGTAGCCCAAGCCGGCCTCGAACTCA
>RJWM01045482.1:0-12829 GCA_004363535.1 Dasyprocta punctata | reverse complement strand
TTTTATCTGTAACAGTTTGGT
Organism: Dasyprocta punctata; assembly: GCA_004363535.1. Lineage (NCBI taxonomy): Eukaryota > Metazoa > Chordata > Mammalia > Rodentia > Dasyproctidae > Dasyprocta > Dasyprocta punctata. The sequence goes on along the minus strand of RJWM01045482.1, from coordinate 12,808 downwards.
CACAGTACCTAGCAGAAAATAATAATCAGTAACTTGACCACAGCCCTTTGACTGTCAAATTCTTTGAGCCTTAGACTTACCCAGTAAAGGTAAGTGGCCCGAACTTCCTCATCAGCAGGCTTTCTCCTACCTTCACAGTGGATTCTCTGCCAGTCCTGTGCTGCTTTCTGTACTCTTCATGATCAACCCAGACCTGATCTCTAACTCTATCCTTAAACCTAAATGGTCCCGCCAACCACACGCCCCCATAGCCATATGCCTTTCAACCCCAACCCCCTTCCTTTCCAACCTCACCACTGGGGCCTCCTCCCATTCGTCTCTCTTCCCTCTTCACCCTCTTTCTCTATCCACTACCTGCTCTCATTCCCAACGACTCCCTCCAAAACCAGAACCTCCACTGGCCTCTAGCCTCCCCCTCCATGACATGCTGGGGCAAAAAACATTATTCATGTTCATGTTCTCCCTCTCTCTTTAAGCTTTTCCAAATTAAAACACACCGTGATTTTGGCCACCCTGAAGCTCAGTTCATCCTTCAGTCTCTCTCCCCCCTTCTCTGATGCCCCTTCTGCCTTGGTGTAACTTTTTACTGTTAGAATAACATACTACAATCTAAACTAAAAGAAAAAGGGTTATTATAATCCATCCAAAACATCTAAAAGTACAGTACACCCTAATTTTAGGCAGTTGCTTTATGTATCTTGTCTGTTTCTCTGCTTGATCCCCAACTCCCAAGGTCTGAACCATCAGACTGAACTCAGGCTGAAGTCTAAACCGAAGATTGGACACAGTAAGTTAAAATAAAAGGCCAAATATTAGGTAAAAAGAGGCTCTTGGATTACATACAGCCTACACTGGACTCTGACAAAGAACAAGCTAAAGTCAAGTCCTGACTCAGGATGCCAAAAGAGAAAACAGCTTCAGGACAGCCTATAAAAATGGTTACGAGGGCCCATAAGGGAAACATCTTTGCCTGGTAAAGTTACACTTAAATTCTTTGATTTGAGTTAAAAATTTTTATTGGGTAGCTGTGACTAAAAGTTTTTCTTTTTTTGTAAACGGCTTTGGGATAACTCTAAACTACAATTACAGGGTTAAATTGCTCTTTCGTTGCTTTCTATGTGTACTAAGAAAATTTGTTATGCAAGCTCACATCAAGTTTTAAGGGCTGACAGCCCTAAAAGGTAAGATCTTTGCTCTCTTTTTTACTTTCTGCTGATACTAAAAGGCTATGTCATTTAGTCTAAATCATCAATTACTTTGCCTACGCTATGGGATCAGAGAAGACCAACAACTGGAACAGTGAGGGGCAACGTGGGACAACAGTAAATGAGGATTAACCCACAGTGCCTTCAGGAGAGAGGCCTGTGCTGACAGCTGAGCTGGGACCCTAGCTGTGAAACTCCTGCAATCTCCATCAATACCAAAGAGCCTAGGGTTGTCTAACGGTAGCAGGTAAGCCGATCTCTTGTGTTCGGATATAAGTGACATTTTCAGTTTTATGGAAACACGAGGGACCTTTATTCGAGTCCTATCTCTATTACTGGGTTGATGGCTGTATCTCACTTTGTACTAAGCCTCTGCTTTACACCTTAAAAGCAATAATTTACAAACACTGCTTTCTAGTAACCCCACCTGTTTCTTTCTTAATTGGCCAACTTGTGGTCGTTTAATGATGGGTCTGGTACAGACAATTGCAAACCTAACCAAGGACAGCTGAGATTTAGGCTGTCCTCATCACGGGACCGGGCTCCTATTTCTTACTTTCTTAAATACGCCAATGTATGGTCTTGGGAAATTTCGGCTGTGTTTTGGAAGCTGCGGAATTCTTTAAAATACAACTTTTAGTTCTGATGTCCTTGTCTCCTTTCTATCTTTTACTTCTACTGCCTCAGTGGGACTGACCGCTCCTTTCGTCTTCTACCAAAGCTTATCACGGGGCCCACAGAACAGCCTCGATGGAAACTCACGACGCTCAGGCAGGCCCAGGGAGGCTCTGCGCTTCATCCACACGCCAGTCCCAAATCTCACCCAGCACCAGGTGGACAACATCCTGCTACTCACAAAAGTCAGACCCCAGCGACTCTCTTCCCAGTAAGGAGCAATGCAAACCCAGACGAGGCCCCAGCAAAGCAGAAAGCAGGTCCGGGAGGAACCGCGCTCGACACCCCTCCCTCGCGCGCCTCATTCTCCTTTATTTGCTGTCAGTAACAGGCTGGAATGCTATCTTAGCGCTCCCCCTAGCGGCCTAACTCTTCATTTAGATTACAATGCAGGCTCTAGATACCAAAGCTCGTCCTCCAACGTCACTTCCGGCCGACACCGTCCTGCGGGGGCGGGGCAGAGCCACGGCCTGGGCGCTCGGTCTCCCCGCTTCGCGCCCCGGCGTCTCGGACGATGGACCCCGCCTGCCGCGTCCCCGCCCCGGTGCACTCACCATCCCCGGATCCCAGGACTCTGGGTCATCCCCGCTGACCCCGCAGCCCGAACCACAGACTGTGGGGACTGCGACCCCGAAACCCACGACAAGTTCGCATGGCGGTGCAAGGAAGGCCTCGCGAGATTTGCTAGGGCGCGCACCTCTATTCAACGGCACTCCTGATTGAACTGTTAGTTACAAAGCCGCTAATTGGCCAGTGATCCAGACCGTTACTTGCAAGTGACGGAAAAAACACAAGCCATAGTATCATCTCAATAGATTCCTAAAAAGCATATGACAAAGTCCAACACCTGTTCATGACAGAAAGCCTACAAAAAATTGGAATACGTGGTCTTTATCTCAAGCTGATAAAAGTTATCTAAGACAAACCAAGAGCCAACATGGTACATGGACAAAAACTGAAAGCTTTCACTCTAAAAATCTGGAGCAAGACAAGGATGTCCTCAAGAAACATTAACCAGAGGAATCAGACAAGACAGAGAGAAATAAAAGGGACGAAGATAGGAAGAGGTTAAATTATCATTAATTACAAATGACATTATACTCTACATGAAAGAGCCCCAAAACTCCATCAAAAGACTTCTAGATTTAATAACCAAATTCAGTAGCATAGTTGGATATAAAGTCAACACTCAAAAAATCAATACTCTTCTTATGCACAAGCAACAAACTCAGAGAGAGAAATTAGGGAAACAACACCTATCACAATAGCATCCCCCAAAATGAAATACTTAGGAATCAATCTGATGAAGGCAGTAAAAGACCTCTACAGTGAAAGCGACAGTACTCAAAAAGGAGACTGAAGAGGATATTGGAAAATGGAAAGATATCCCTTGCTCTTTGGTAGGAAGAACCAATGACCAGTGAAAATGGCCATCCTTCCAAAACTGTTATACAGTTTTAATGCTATTTTGATCACATTCCAACAGCATATCTCACAGAATTTTTAAAAAATCCAAAAATTCACTTAGAACCAGAATAGACCTAGAAGAGCAAAGGCAATTCTTGGCAACAAAAGTAAGGCAGGGCGCATCACAACCCTTGATTTGAAATTATACTACAAAAGCCACTGTGATAAAAACAGTCCTGAGGGGCAATGGAACAGAAATAACTCCAGACATACTTAGCTACCATATGTTTGACAAAGGTGTCAAACACATTCAGTGCAAGAAAGACAGCCTCTTTAATAAATGGTGCTGAAAAACTGCCTTTATACATGTGGAAGATTAAAACTGGACTCATTTTTTCTATCATTCACTAAATTAAAACTGAAATAAATCAAAGATCTGAATATTAAAACAGAAACATTAAAACTGCTGAAAGATAGAATAGATAGAACTCTTGAAGACATAGGTGTAGGCAAAGACTTTATGAACAAAACCCTGATTGCACAAGAACTATCACAAAGAATCCACAACTGGGATCTCATCCTATTGAAAAGCATTTACACAGCAAGAGAAATCAACAACATAGTGAAGAGATAATTCACAACGTGGGAAAAATATTTACTAGCTGTTCCTCAAAAGATTACTATCCAGAACATATAAAGAACTCAAAAAACCAGACCCTCCAAACTTAAAGACTCAATTAAAAAATGGGCATCTGAGATGAATACACATCTTCTAGGATGAAGAAGTACAAACATCAAATAAATATATGAAAAATGTTCAACATCACTGGTTGAGAGATGCAAATTTTAAAAAAAAGCACTAAGATTCCACCGATCCCAGAAAGAATGGCTGTCATCAAGAAATCAACAAGTAACAAATGATAGCATGATGTGGGAAAAAGGAACCCTTTTCCTCTCTTGGTGGGAGTGTTGACTGATGCAACTACTGTGGAAATTAGTGTGGAGATTAATCAAAGAACAAGAACTACAGTTTCCATTTAACCCAGCACTTTCCCTTCTTGGTATCTTCCTGAAAGTATTAAAAGCATCATGCCACAGTGATAAGTGCACTGCCATGTTTATAGCAGCACAGTTTGTAACAGCCAAATCTTGGAAACAGCCCAAATGCCCATCACCTGGTGAATGGATAAAGATGTGATTTCTCTGTACAATGGAATGCTACTCTGCCATAAAGAAGGGTAAGCTTGAGGCATTCCTAAGTAAATGGATACACCTTGAGGCCATACTCTTAAGTGAAATATCGGACACAGGGGTAAATACTGCATTGTTTCTCTGGTGTGAGAAACCAAACATATAAATAAGGACCAAAATGTTTAATATGTATTGTGAAATAGGCAGAAAATGTTCAAATGTGGAGGGAATCAAGGGAGGGGGGCGAGGGAAAGGAAAGTAAAAAAAGTGAGAAAAGGAAAAATTGGAAATAAAACTTTTGCAAACTTGAAAGGAAGGAGAGGTTGAAGGGAGGGTAGGCTAATGGGGAAAAAGAATCAAGTTATATCCTGTACAGGTACAAATTCTCTATGATGAATGTGATCATTATGCATATCTAAAATAAAACAATAAAATCTGATAGAAAGAAAAGGAATAGCAGTACACACTATACAAATTCCCGATCACGGCAAATGAGCTGCAGTGAAATTAGCCACATCTTCAATAGTGTAAAAAGGAATACTGTATCCTGTAGTGCAGTATGTTTTGATTTACATGAAACATTTCATACTTCATTTATAAAATACACATGATTATGGCCAATTTATGTGTCTAACCAAAATTACATTAGGTTAGGATGAGACATATTGTTCACTTCATCAGGAGTCTTTAAAGCTTTTGTTTTCACCTTTCAGAATATAACCTCTGGGGAAACTTCAGCTTCTGTGTTCATGGGGAAAGCAATCTAGAATATGGTACAAACCCTCAGTTTTAGAAAGTAAGAAAGGCAAAATTGCCTAAAGGATTTCAGAGATGGCCTCACACTGATGGTTTTCACAATTCTTGGTTGAAGGTGTGTATCACTCACTTCAACAACTAGACAGTGGTCTTTACTGATAATGACAAAAAGGGCATTATTTAAAATTATTGTTGAAGTTGGTAAAAGAAGACCCAATCTCATTCACAAAATTTAATAAATTTTCCCTTGTACCAAACTGAATGAAACTCATCATGAATTATTATTTGAATATTAGCTAAAAAAGAAAAAATGATTGCTAAAGACCAAAAGGTATTTGCAGCATCAGGGAATAGAATGAAATATTTGGCTTCATTACAAAGAATAGAGATAATTTTCTTCAAACAAACATCAATCTTGTCAAAATTCCTTTGAGTATGTTCTTACAAACCATACCACCATTTGAAGATTGGGGAGAGACAAATTAGTATAACTCACTTTATCCTGTTTTGAGAATAGCTATCGTCTTGTGGGTCTCTGGCAACAGGGGACCCACAGCAGTATATTTTTTGGTATGATACCTGATGGAAAAAATTACCACCAAAATAAATCATGATGATAAGATCATAAAAAGTAAGCGTAAATTTTATGTGGTTAAAAAACCCCTAAATTTGTATACAATGGTAACAGTAGCTCTTGATTTCAAAGAAAAAAGTCAGGCAAAGTTATGTACTGGCTTTAATTTATAATTACATTGCGAATAAATACACATACTTTCATAGGGTTTGGAAAATATAGTATCGTAACCCACAAGTTGTTTGAAAAAGAGTTGAACTCCATCTGAAGCACATTTACAGAAATCATTTAAAATGTACATTGGAATTATAATGTAATATCCAATTGAAAAATTCTTTTGTTGGAATGAAAAATGGAGTATGTGCAACAAGAATTTGAACACAAGCCAATGGAAAAATGACAAGGAAGATTCAGTTTTTAGTTGCATTTTACCTCACAATTACTAAAACATACACACAAACAAAGGTGCTATAATACTACAAAGTCTACTGTCATATTAAAAATACATTTTAATTTACTTTGATCTAACATCAAAATAACATCACCTAATTTGATTACAACACAATATTAAGCTTCAGCATTATTGCTTATGCGACCGAATTATGGTATCACATTTTTTTGAGACCACGGCTCAATGTAGTCTGGCTAGACTTGAACTCACTGTGGAACCCAGGCTGGCCTTGTACTCATGGCAATTCTCCTGCCTCAAACTCTCAAGTGCTGGAATTACATGCCTGACTTACAACATGTATTCTTAAAAGTGAACTTACAAATATGCAATTCAGAGATCTACTTTAATGTGGTCTTGCTTTAGCTATGTATGACCACATTAGATTTATACTTTAGCATATCTCCTCCGGTTGTGTATTTTCTGGTGTATTCTACACAGAAATAGTTCACGTCACATTTTTGTATTTCTTACATAAACTGGCACTATACAGAAATGTTCGAAGATTTTGAAAATATGAGTTATAACTAAGAACTCTGTACATTCACAGGAGTTTGATCTAATTGTTTTCCTAAATGTGGGACAACTGAAAACTTGTGTATAAACCTTATGTTGCTTTCTCACTATATTGTGTTCATTTTGAATATAAATAAAATCAAAATGACTAGAGATGTTTCCACAAAACATACATCAGGAGGAGTTTCTCCACAATGCCACATGTTTTCATGAAAGATCCTCTAAAAAACACAGACTTTAGCCAGGTGTGGTGGTACACGCCTGTAATCCCAGTACTTGGGAGGCTGAGACAGGAGGAGCATTGTGAGTTCGAGACCAGCCTGGGCTACAAAGTGAGCTCAAGGGCACCCTGAACTGCCTAGTGAGACCTTGTTTCAAAAAAGACAAAAAAATGCAGACTTCTTATATTCTGTATTTGTACTTAAAGTGTGAGTTTGTTCATGTTTTCTGTGGGATCAGAAAATGCTGTCTCACACTATCTACACAGTGTGAGTTCCTCCATCTATTTTAAACTGGAAGAATTTTATACATTGAATAAACACAAGTCTTTTCATGTGAATTCTTTTATGTATTTGAATGCACTGGGGAAAATACAGCCTTTGCCACATGACTCGCACATGTTCAGATTTTCTCCACTATGAATTCTTTATGCATTTGATGATACTTGTGCATGCTAAAGATTTTCATATTTTTCACAAAGGGCTTCCCTCCAGTGTGCATCCTTTCATGTCAGTGTTAGTCATATTATATATTCAGTTAATTTCCTCTGACTTTGTCAATATCTATGATGATTACTGGACTAACTGAAGCCTTTTCCACATTGATTAGATGCATAGGACTTCTTTAGTGTGACTTCTTTCATGTATTTAACACTCACTGTGTGTGGTAAAAGCTTCCCCCTATTCCTTACATTCACTATTTTGTCCTCATGTTTTTCATGTATGAGTTCTTTCACGTCTTTGACAATGACTATGCTTGCTAAACACTTTCCCACATTGCTTACAATTATAGGGTTTCTCACCAGTGTGACTTCTTTCATGTATTTAACAATACCTGTGTGCAGTGAATGCTTTTCCACATTGCTTATACAGGGCTTCTCCCATATGAATTGTCTCATGTATTTTACAGTGACCTTGTGGCCTGAAAGCTTTCCCATGATGCTTACATACATAGGGTTTCTCTCCATTGTGCATTGTTTTACGTCTGTGACAATGACTATGTCTGCTGAAAGGTTTCCCACACTGCTCATCTATATAGGATTTCTCCCCAGTGTGAGTTCTTCCATGTATTTTACAATGACTATGAATGGTGAAAGCCTTCCCACATTGCTTACATTGGCATACAGGGGAAATGAGGAAGGACAGACTTGCTTCTGTACAGAGGAACTCCAGTCTTTGCCTTCAACTTGGATATCATCTCCTGACTTCCAGCACAGACTCTTCAGCTTCTGCCTCAGATTCTTCAGCCTTCCCACATAGACACTTCAGAACTCCATCACAGACTCTTTAGCCTTCTGTCTCAGACTCATTGGCCTCCTGATATGACCTTGCATGGGACACTGCAATGAACTCCAGACCTTGGACTGAAAGTGTCAGTACCAGTGTGCAGACATCCTCTGGATGCTTCCTCATCCAACTGTTTTTTTTTTTGACCATCATAAGCCAATCTTAGAATTTCTTATACATTTGTGTATCTTGTGTTATACCTGCTTTTCTAATAATACAATGACTGGTACACAGGGGACACAATTAAACAGAGGTGAAAAACAGGGTACCAACAACAGTAAAATAATATGAGGACAGGCTAACACATATCAGTTATAACTATCAATGTAATTGTTCTCAACCAAGAAAAAGAAACAGACTGGAAGGATGAATCAAGAACAAGATCCAACGATATGCTGCATACAAGAAACACATTTAATTCAAAAAGAAATTCATAGACTAAAAGTCAAAGGATGCAAAACAAATACTCCATTCCACAGAAACTAAGAAAAAATCAGGGATAGTTATTCTAATTGCAGACAATGGGAACTTCAACAAAAAGTGATCAAAAGAAACAAAGAAGGCCACTACATACATATGGAAAAACTCCAAGAAGAGGAGATAACAATCACAAATATATCTGCACCAAATCCTGGGGCATCCAACTATACAAAACAAATACTAACAGACATGAAAAATCAAATAAGCACTAACACAATTGTAATGTGGGACCTTAATACCCCATTGTCACAAATAGATCAAGTGGACAAAAAAAAATCAACAAAGAAGTATCACAACTAAACCAACCTATGAACAAATAAACTTAGTAGAAGTCTACATTCCCACTCTACACCATTAGAATACACAGTCTTCTCAGCTGCACATGGGACATTCTCGAAAACAGACCACATACTAGACCATAGAACATGCTTAAGTAAATGCAAAGAACTGAAATTATTGCATGCACATTATCTGACCATAGTACTATGAAACTGGAAATCAACAGCAAAATAAACTACAAAAATTACATAAATAACTGGAAATTAAATAACACCCTCCTGAACAAAAAAGGGGTCACAGAGAAATTAAAGAAGAAATTAAACAGTATTTACAATTAAATGATAATGTCAATAAAATGTATTGGAACTTGTGGGATATAGGGAAAGCAGTCCTAAGAGAGAAATTTATATAAAATTGATGTAGCAAACCCCTAGCAAACCTTATCAAAAAAGGAAAGAAAAGAATGAAATCCATGCAATTAGGAATGAAAAGAGTGAAATCACAATGAACACTGTAGAAATTCAGAAGATCATCAATACCTACTTTGAGAACCTGTACTCTAATAAGACGAAAAGCACAGAAGATATGGATAGATTCCTAGATACCTAAGAATTGCCAAAACAATCAAATGATATAAGTATACCAAATAACTAAATATCAGTCAAAGAAATTGAAAATGTAATTAAAACCTTACCAAGAAAAAAAAAAGCCCAGGTCCTGATAGATTCACTGCCGAATTCTACAAGAAATTTAGAGACGATCTAATACCACTACTTTTCAAACTCTCTAATGATATTAACAGGAAAACAATAACCTCAAAGTCATTCCTAGAAGCAAGTATGATACCAATACCAAAACCAGAGAAGGATCCAACAAAAAAGGGAACTATAGGCCAATCTCTTAATGAATATAGATGCAGATATCCTCAGTAGGATGCTGGCAAAAAGAATGCAGCAAATCATCAAGAAAATTATTCACCATGGTCAAGCAAGATTCATCCCAGGGATGCAGGGATGGTTCAGTATACACAAATCAATAAATGCAATTCACCACAGCAACAGAGCCAAGGACAAAAATCGCATGACCATCTCAATACAGGCAGAAAAAGCATTTGAAAAAGTCCATTATCCATTCATAATAAACACCCTACAGAAAATTGGAATAGAATGTCTTTATCTCATCTGATAAAGGTCATTTATGACTAACACCATACTGTTCACAACAGTCTGAAAGTGGAAGAAATTAAAAATATATCAACTGAAGGAAAGGGTTTACAAAGAGTGGCATATACTCACAATGGAAAATATTTAGCCATGCAAATGAATGAAACTTAAATATCTGTCAAAACATGGATGACTCTTGAAAATATGCTAGACAGAGGAAGCTAGACATAAGGCTACATATTGTATGACTCCATTTCTATGTGATACCCAGAAATAGACAGATATACAGAAAATGCACTAAGTCACTGCCAGTGGAATAAGTGGTGCCAGGAGGTAAGGAAAGGAATGGGAATCAACTGATGAATGGGGATGGAATTGCTTTTAGGGGATGAAATGCTCTAATACTAGTGTGGATGGTGACCTAATACTGCACATATGCTAATATCCACTAAATTGTTCCCTAAAATGAGTTTTAAATTCTGTGAATTTTACCTCAGTAAAAACATAAGAATAAAAGGCCATGTGAGATGCATTTAAGAAAACACAGAATGGTGCTGAGCTTAACGAGTGAGTCTGGTTCCTGCAGTTCTCCAGCATCACCTGGAGATGGGACAACAATGCCCACGCCTCCTGAGTGAAGTTCAAGGCCACCACGTGGAAGGTCACCAGGTCCCAAACCATTGAAAACGTCATGGCTCTGCCCAGCATGGACAGGAAGGGACGCAGGCTGACAGACCCAGGGAAGGGGATGCAGGGGACAAGATGGGTGGAAGGGTTCACTGCTCCTCTCCTTAGGTTCTGGTCTCAGACTTCAGTGCTCTTCTCCTGTCTACCTGGCTGGCTCCAAAGGTCTAGTTCACTGCTATGCAGTGAATCTCTCTAGGCTGATTCTGGGAATTCTTGGAATCTAACTCCCTCAAACTGCAGAGTTGAGCACAGGCCAGGGGCAATGCCAAGACAGGAGAAATACTTAGTAGATGAATGATGATTTGAACAAAGGCAGCTCTGAGTCACCTGCAACCCACGTGTCTGGAAGTCACTGATGAGATTTGCCTTCCGGATACACGGTTTCTGAGCAGAGGCTGGGTATAGGGAGGACTAAGCTGGGGAAGATGAAATGAGTCACAAGAATCCAAGGTGCCCCATGTTCTGAAGCCTGTAGTTTTCTCCACCCATCTGATTGTACGAAACCCAATGAGTCACACACAGCACATACACACACTGAGAACACTCAAAGCACACACATCCTCCCCATGCAGACATCCACAGCTTCCATGATAAACCAGGGCCTGTCTCACCCCAGCCAGAAAACCTGGCACAAGGGTCTGGATGATTATTCTCACGTCACAGATGAGGAAAGTGACGTTTTCAGGTCATCACTGTTTTAATCAGGTTTATGGAAGAATTAAACATCATTCTCCCAAAAAGGTGACACTCATGCCAAACCCCGAATCTCAGAGTCTGAAAACCCAAGAGTCACCCATCAGATCCAAGAAGCTGGGTTCCCGGAATCTACTTTTGCTGTGCCTTGCTAGGAACCCATGCCACAGTATAGGCCAGGGTCCTTGGAGCTGGACTCCTGGGGCTCCAGAGTGCCACCAAGTTGCCCATGTTGGTCTTCAACTGGTGACCCTCTTGCCTTGAATCCTGAAACTGAGTGTGGCCAAGATACCCAGCCCAAGTTCAAAACTGTGATCCCCATGCCTCTGCCTCCAGGAGCTGCAATGTCAGGCCTAGGTCACCACTGCTGCTTTAATTTACTTTTTTCAATAATAATTACTGAGTTAAGGTGCAAAAAGACCTCAGCCTCTTGGCCTTGACTGGATTTACCTGATTTCCATCTGGCCATCTGTCAACTGTTTCTGCTGGAGACAGATTTTATGCTGACACCAGACTCTGCAACCTAGTCATTTAGAGGCCCAATACCAAATGCTAAACGATTCCTGCAGTTCATTTAGTACACCAGACTCAGGCCTGAGCACCTGCTTACCGACTCTGAAACCAGCTGAATGGCTCCTTGGTTGCTTCGCCATGACGCGTTGGACACTACCCTTTCCGGTTCAGCGGACACTTCCCCTTCCGGTTCAGCGGACACTTCCCCTTCCGGTTCAGTGTAACCTCCCTTACGTCTCAGCTTCCGGTCTCGCTCTAGCTGTGGCAGTTAGGGAGAGGGGGAGGTGTTGCATTTACGGACTGCGACGTTAACGGCTGCACAGACGTTCTCGGGGGCCAGGAATTCCAGATGGCTTAGTGAGTTCAAGAAGGGCCCGCTCGCTGGTTAGCCAGAGTCAGCCGGCGAGGCCCAGGCCCAGCTGTGGGGTTGTGGAGCGGGGTGGACTGGAAGGGGGACACTTAGCGGGCGGGAACGGAGGTGTGGGCGGGAACTGAGGCGGGGCGGGGCGGGGGCGGGGCCGGCTGTCCCGCCTTATTCATGCGGCCTGGTAGAACAAGATAGCAGCTTTCTCTGTGTGTGCGTTTTAATCTTCCTAACTGCTTTCAGCAATGGATCGTCTGGACATACTTCAAATCGGCGTTTTTCCTTGAACAAGTAGGTAAACATCTAATGACATTTTACGTTAGGATTGTTTGTTTTGAAAGAGGAACACTGA
>RJWM01045481.1:0-12799 GCA_004363535.1 Dasyprocta punctata | reverse complement strand
AAATAGAGAAATTGTAAGTCTGTGGTAATGATAACAATGATGAGTCTCCAGCTTAACTAATAATATCATGAGCTCACTAGAGTTCATTTTTCAACCCCGGAGTATTTGGGGGCTCAAAATATTTTCTAATCAAAGAGAAAAGTTCTTCTTCTCTTAAAACCACCATTTGGAAAGATGATGTAGAAAACTGAAAAAAAAAATGGCAAACTTATCTATAGACACTGAGAATCATGAATAGTGGAAAGGTACAGGCTTATAATTAATTAATACCAATTTACCATCTGTTTCAGATTGACTAACCCATCTGGCGTCTGCTTCCAACTAGTATCAAAACATCTTCCAGATGCCTCTGCTGAGTATAATTATTAAAGTCTGTATTTGGTTTAAAAACAGATGTAAAAGAGCAAAGTATGTGTGTTTAATTACAATTAAAATTGTGATGCTCTCACTTTTCTGACAACTCTGATTTATTCATATGAAATCATTATCTGAGCTAAGAGTGTGCTTAAGAGTGATGAGTGGGGTGTTTTGAGGAAGCAGCAGCCCTGGTGGTGAGCCCAGCCATTAGACATGGTAACCAGGAACATGAGAGAGGAGCAGGCTCAGAGAAATTTAGTGCTGTCTTCAGGACAATAAAGTTGAGGAAATGTAAAATGACTGACAGGAATTCCACAATCACAATGCCACCTACTGACTCAGACATTAGCAATGTGGGTGCTGTCCTAGGTGCTGAAGCTTAGAGTACAAAAAGCACTATGGAAAATTGCTTGTTAGTAAGACTTGAATCTGCCACAGATAAAGCTTAGTTTGGATCTGTGAGAAGCTGAGAGACTGCATGGTGTGCAGTGAATATAATGTGACTTGAAACTGCATGATTTAGGTGGCAGGCTTCACTCTGTACTTCACGAGTTCTCTGATTTTGATAATTCACTGGACCTCTTTGGACCTGTCTTCTCAGTTTTGAAGGACTGCCACAGGAATCCTCATAAAGCCCCTTAAACACTATAAATATAGAGTTTTTTTTTGAATAGGTCAAATTACAAATGGATTATAACTAGTAATCATTAAAATATGTGTCACTTAAAGCGTCCCAAATGTCATTATGTTGAGATAAAAATAATAAAAGATTAGAATTAACCCAGACAATATATACCCAAGCTCATACACAAAAACTGAAAAACTTGTAACAAGAAAGTTGGAATAATTATTTTATAAATCTTTAAGTTGCAAATTGTTAATAATTTAATTTTTTCCTACTTAACTTCACTTTCTCAAGATGACCAGGTTAATACGGTATGGTTCAACTACATAATATTAAACATATATTACTAAACATGTATTATTGCAAGGTTTGGTGCTAGGCATTGTGCAGCAGTGCAGGACCAATACACCCTCTTACTTGTCACCATTTCATTTTTCTATAGGCAATACCCCTTCTTGTTGGTTGATGCTTATTCCACATTAGTTGCTAAAGATTTTTGAGGATCAGTTCTATAGAAAAGGATGAATTAAATGCAGTTTGTCTTTGCCTTTGCTCATGTCTTAGTTTGACTTCAGTTTTCCCAATGTACAGTTGGTGTGGGGCACTGTGAGGCACCAATTAAAACTCAGACAGTGGAAAATAGAGCCCAGCAAAAACTGAGTGTATTGTGCATGAGTTGAATTAAAACTGAAATTAGTGCTAATTTAGGGAGCCAACAATGTTTTATTGACTAAACAGTGTTTACTATTTGATCAGTTAGTCAATAACATGAGTTTGGCTAGTGGAACAATGTTGTATTGACTAAACTGTTCTTATTATTTGATTTGGTTAATCAACAACATGGGTTTGGTGAATAGAATATTGAGTTTATATTTTCTTAGGAGAGTTTGTAGCTTCTTAAATTGACCCACAAGCTGCTGGGCAAGTTTTAATGTTCCTGACTATTGATAATAGCTTCTACTTAGTAGTAAACAAAAGTATGTGCTAGGGGATATACTAAACAAACTTACACACCAGGTGATATTTATCTTTATTATCTTGACAGGTCTGTAAAATAAAAAACATTTTTCTCATTTATAAGCCAAGTCAGAAGTGATTTGTGTATTTCCTAAGCAGTGGTGATTAGGAAGTAGTGAAGGATTTGACCCAAAGCAAAATTAGTGGGACTTCTTTCTCATCTTCAGTTCCATTTCTCCTTAAGCTACTTACATTTGCTACCCATCAGAATGTGGTTCAGATTGGAAGACTACATTCACACAGTGAAAAGGAGGAAATTTTCTCTTCTAGCATAGCAGGGAGATAAAAGGTATTTATCCTATGGCCAGAAAGGAATGCTTTGATTATCAGAAGAGAGTAGGTAGTGAGCTTTTGTTTTCATCAATAAAGCAAGGCTCCTTCTTCATCAAACTCTTTTGCTACAGATTGCATAGATTTATTGGGCCATGAGACAGGAAATCCTCCCACAGATCTCCATAAATCAGGGTATTAAGGCCTCTAAATGCCATCTAAACCAAAAGAGACATACAATAATTCCTAGAAAAGGGTGATGAAAATGAGAAGTTCTCACTGATCAGGCATTTTTATATGCCAGATACTATATGAGGGAATTTTATTCATTGCTTTCTGTAACTAGGTGGCTTAAATTTATGTCCTCCTTGTAAACAACCTCATGACTTTGGTTTCATGACAACTAACTGTGTGTTAATCACCCTTGTAGATTCTGTTGTGTCTCATTTCCTTTCTCTTCTTCTCCAGGACTAGCAGCATTGTATTTGATAGATCATATTGACAGACTGCTTCCAGGGGATATTTTTAGTGCTTTGGATAAGGAAATCTTCAGCAAAGGTCAGATCTCTCACTGTTTTAATTAAATTGCAGTGGAAAAAGATTATATCATAAGAGTGGCCAGCCAAATAACTGCAGAAATCCACACAAGGCATCATAAGTCTCCTTCATTAGCATGCCTGTGCAAGAGTGATGTGGGGCACAAGGCCACATTTAATTTAAAATGAGACTTGATAATTACTTAGAGTTTTCTCACAGTTGTCAAGGGATGTTTAATAATGTTGTGTAGATCCACAGTGATTATAATTTTTACTTTTTATTAGTATCATATTTCATTACTTCCCCTACAGACATGAGCAGGTGATTTTGAACCAATAGAGTGTTGTCATTAGTCATTTAATGTCTCCAGCTGAAATTCTTTTTTGCGACTTGCAGAAAATACATGTCTGCATTGGAAGTTTTAGAAAACATTTTCCCACATATTTACCTTGCTTGCATTCTCCAGAAGACAAACTGTGTGAGTTCATTTTGAAACCAAGTGTCTTAGACAAATCTCATGAAAAAAATGCTTTGTTCCCAGGGAGAAATAATGCTAAAGACTGCTCATGAAATGTTATGGCTATGACTAGGCTGAAATATTGCCGCTCTGTAAATGAGTACAAACATTCTCACTTATGATACATCTGTTTCTTATTGTACAGCAAGCAAGCAACAACCTAGCTTCACAGATGATTCAGCTCAACCTGCCTCTCAGACTGAATAAGCAAAATGAATTTGTAAATTGTATTTTTTGAGTTACAAGTTAGATGTTAACGTATTTATTTAAAATGCCAGAAAATATTCTCAAAACTACTTTTTAAGAGATCAACAACAAAACAAAACAAACGTACAAACAAAAACAATCAACCAACCAACCAACAAACAGAACACTCTTATCCCAGAAAACCCATTACATGGCTATTTGTGTTTTTGTAGTTTACAGTAAGTGTGATTTATTAAGTAGAGACAAAAGTTGTACCGAATGTGACAGATAAAGAGTATTACAACAATACCTCAGCTATTGAACAGCTTCCGGGTCGAACTTTCTACTACCTGAACAGCAAAGTTTAAAAAGCATCTGCTTGGTGTGTGCAACTTTGCTCCACAGTGAAACTGAAAATCTGACTTGGAAAGAAACCTACACTGCCTGAGAGTGCGTCCTGTACTGCATCTTACTGCGGACGGGAAGGTTGCTGCTTCAGGCCCAGAGTGGCTCTCAACCCAGGCCTTGTATAGGGCTTGTGTTAGTGCGTTAAAGCATTTGTCACTGTGTGCTTTATTTTTTTGCACTTTATTTGCATAAAATATTGTAACCATGGTTCCAAAGAAAGTTAGTCATACCAGCAGTAAAGCAATGAGAAAAAGTATAAGAAGTAGGATAGAGTTAAAGAAGGAAATCATTGCAAAATTTGATAAAATCCTGGAGAGAGGAATGTATAAGCGTAGTTTTGGGGGCTTCCTAATCAATTATTTTGTTTTCCATTGTTTCTTTTTTTTATTTTAAACAGAAGAAAAGTAAGAAATTAAAGTAAAACAATTTCACAACAAGCCAATACGCTTATTTCTTATGGAAAAATATGTTCATTTACCAAAATTTTTAGAGTTCGAATACAAATTTGGAATAAAATGAGTTTGACAACCCAGGTATCACTGCGTAGCTTTGTGAATATAGGGCAGTGCTCCAGTTAGTGACTGTCAGTGATATTTTTTTCTTTTGATAAAGAGTTCTTTTTTTTTTCCTAGAGTAGAGAATCTGCTTAAAATACATGAGGGGAAAAGAACTGGAGATGGAAAAGGAGAAGAGGGAAGACAGAGACAGACAGAAAGAGAAGCACACTTGCATTTTTATTCTTATAAAAATGTTGAGAATGATCCCAACACCCTTGAACTACTCCCCTATACGTTATTTTCTGTCTGATTGAGAACTTTTCTCTCCAGATGACAGTTTAATTGCAAACCTTCCTCCTGAGGAGACCATGAAAATTACCCACTGGTTCCAGTAACTTCAACTTCAGTGACAATCTTGCTCTTTGAGTAGCTGTTTGTGACTTAAATCTGGCTCCCCTCTACCTACTTCTCTAATTCTTTCTTTCTTTTCATGGTTAAAATTCTGGAAAGTTATTTCCTCCACCTCCATTAACTTAACAACCTTGGGAATTTGCTCTCTAGTTTAGTTTATGCCTGTTAAGTTTCACTGAAGGTGTGATTCAGATGGTCACTGATCACTTCTCTATGGAACTTGACAGTGTATATCATCCTTCTGTTATAATTCGAATCAAAACTGTCCCACAGAAGGTGTATGTGTTCAGAGGAGGGACTTTTGGATAACAAATAGATCATGAGTATACTGGGTTCACCAGTGGATTAATCCATCAAGGAGCTCCTTGCTGAATGTGCTGACATGGGACCTGGTTAGTGGAAGTAGATTTTTGGGAATGTCCCTCTACTGTTATTTCTTTCTCTCTGCTTCCTGAACGCCATGAAGTGAGGAGGTTTCTTTTGCCCACCCTTACACCATGATGTTTCTGCCTTGGAACCAGTTAACCAGTGGACTGAATCCTCTAAAATTATGGTCCAAAATAAGCCACTTCTCCTTTAAATTTTTTTTTTAGGTATTTGGTCAAAGCAAAAAAGGGTAACTAATATACTGTCCTTTCTAAGATACCTCTTGCTTTTGGTTTCTGTGAGACCACAATGTCTGGCTTCCATCCTACCTACCTCTTCAATCACTCTTTCTTCATCTTCACAGAATCCTGTTCTCTGATTATTTCTTGCATGTAGCTATTGTGCAGAATTCACTCCCAGGTTTCTCACTTTCTCTGAGTGATTTAATGTGCCACCCACAACTTCGATTCCTTTTAAATGTTAGTAATTTCCATTTCTGTATCTCCAGTTCAGCGTGTTCACTGGAATACCAGCCTCATGGATATCATGATCTGTAAGACATCTAATTAGATATCTGTATAACCTATCCAGAGTTGAATTCATCTTCCCTCTCCCAATCCCAGCCATTCAAGCACACTCTTCATATGTTCCATACCTATAATGATGTAAAAGAGATTACTACATTTAACCTGCACTCTTCTATACTTAACTTCTGTATTTAATTCCTTTATTGCCATTTCCCTTCCACTATCGTAGTTTAGGTCACCAAATTCCTCTATTAGTACTTACTCAGTAGCTTCCTAATTGTTCTAACACCTACTTTTCTTAATTGCAACCCATGTTCCAAGGATACAAGTAGGATCATCTTTATTGCAAAATCCTTCCATGATACTGACCCCACTAAAATCATTAATGCTTCCTAAAGCTCTTTAGAAAAAATGTAAACTCTGTAACATGACTTTATTTATTTTTTATTATTTATTTTTTTTGCAGCACCGGGGATCGAACATCACAGCTTCACGCCTGCCAGACAGGCGCTTATGCCACTGAGCCAAACTCCTGACCCTAGTTTTTCGAGGCAGGGTCACACTATGTAGCTCAGGCCGGCCTTGCGCTCACGTTGTATCCCAAGCCGGCTTCGAACTCACAACGCTCCTCCTACCTCAGCCTCCCGAGTGCTGGGATTAAAGGTGTGTAACATGACTTTAAATCACCTACTTGTTCTGGTTATCTTTTTTTTACTTCTACAACCTATTCTCTTGATAAAATTAGAACCCCTGATTCCCCCAAAGAGCCCTGTTTCCCTCAACTTGAAAGATCTGCACGTGCTGCTTTTGCTCCTGGGAGTGCTCTTGCCATCCTCCTTTACCTGGTGAACTATGGCTCTTTCTTTAGGCCTCTACTGTATTTTCCTTTTTGTAATTTATGAGAATTCTCCTCCCCCTCCATAGACCATATGGCCCACAGCGGCAGGGGGCATATTTATACTTGAAAAATTCTGAGCAACTGATAGATTATCTTAGTCCATTTTGAGCTGTTGTACCTGAATGGCATACACTAGATAATTCATAATAAAAAGAAATTTGTTTCTTATAATTATGGAGGCTGAGACGTGTACTGTCAAAGCGCTACCACCTGCTGAGAGTGTTTTAGATCCATCATTCTATAGCAAAAGGTAGAAGGGCATGAAAGCAGGAGAGGAGTAGGAGTAGGGTGGCAAACTCATCCTTTTGTCAAGAACCCATTTTCAAGATAACTAACCCACTCCCTTGATAATGGAATTCATCAATTTATGACCTATCACCCCTCATAAGTCCCACCTCTCCACACTGCTACATCAGTAATTAAGTTTCTATCACACGTACATAGGAGAATACACGCAAATCACAAAATTCGCTTCTGTTCCCCAGGATTCATGTCTGTCTGACAAGCAAAATACACTTATTCCATTTAGCCTCAGAGGTCTTAATTTGTCCCAGTGTAAACTGAAGAACACAAAGTTCAGGATTCATCTAAATTGGAAGACTTGGTGCATGATCAATCCTGAGACAAATTTCCCTCCTGCTGTGAGCCTGTATAACTTAACCAGTTATCTATTCCAAAAGACAGTAGCATGATAGGCATTTTTATTCAAAAAAAGGCAGAAACAGGCAAGGACAAAGGGGTGACTAGGGCCAAATAAATCAAAAACGCAAAAAATAATATTAAGTCTTATGGCGCCAGAATAATTTCCTTCAACTCCTGGTCCTGCATTCCTGGCACACTGGAGTAGGTCTTAGGCTCTCAGTGCCACAGGGAATGGGGCCCTGTTTTGATGGATTTGCTAGGCTCATTCCACTGGGAAGCTCTTTTGGGTTAGAGTCTCATGCTTGCTGCTTGCAGGGTGAAGTTGCAAGCTATTAGCCATATAATTCTGGGGTCTCAGGAGTTGTCACTATCTATCTATCTATCTCTCTATCTATCTATCTATTGCAGCTGTATACCAATGATGAGTCTCTGCTTGAATTCCTAGGCTGTCTGTGACACTCTGTGAATTTAGGTGGAGATAGCAATGGCCTCACAGCTCGTGCATTCTGTGTATCTGCAGCCTCAGAGCCACACAGGCTCTGCCAAGGTTTATAACTGGTGCACTCCAGGGAGGCAGAATGAGCCAAACCTGAGTCCACATGATACAAGGGCACAGCAGCTGAGGAGCTCCTTGCTGGAGTACAGGGAAAGAGAGTGGAGGAAGTACAGGGCAGTGAATGCTGAGGCTCCACTGATGCCTCTCTGGGACCCTTGCCCTCAAGGTTCTAGTGTTCCTCAGACTTTGAAATTGCTTCAGGGTCACTGTCCCATTATCCGGATGCGTGGAACTTCTTTCTTTCTCTTTAGCAAATGGTTGCTTAGCTATGCCCTTTTTGGCTCTCTTAAAGATACTTTATCATTCTTTACAAGGCCAGCTGCAAGTTTTCCAAATTTTTCCACTCTGCTTCTGTTTAATTATAAATTTCATCTTTAAATCATTTATCTCTTCTCTCATTTTGCTGCAAATGGGTAAAAATAGTCATATAGCACACTGAATGGTTTGGTGCTTAGATATTTCTTTGGCCAATATTCAATTTATTAGTCTGAAGCTCTGCCTTCCACAAAGTTCTGGAACATGGACATAATTTCATCAAATTCTTTACAACTGAGTAGCAAGGATGGCTTTTACTTTAGTTTCTGATACCTTACTCCTCAGTTTTAAGACCTCATCAGAATGTCTTTTGTCATCCATATTTCTACCAACTGTCTCATTATGACTACTAAAGTAATCTCTAAGAAAGCTGAAGATTTTCCCTACAGTTCTTCCTTTTGAGCCCTTACTAGGATTGCCCTTAATGCTCCATTCATAGCGACCTAGACTTTTGTATCCTGCTCCTCCAAATTCTTCCAGACTTTATCTATTAAAGTTCCAAAGCAACTTCCACATTTTTGTGTGTTTATTGTAACAATAGATCCACTTCTCTGTCTTGTATGTTTTGCATCCTTTTCTTAATCCTTTATAAGTTACCCACTCCTACAATAATGACATTTGCCCATTCACGAGGTCAGAATCCTCATGACTTAATCACCCTTAAAGCATCCCATCTCTCTATACTACTGCATTGGAAAAGCAACACATGAATTTTAGGGGACATATTCTAACCATAGCACAGTTACTAGTTAAATTTTTAAATGATTGAACACATTTCAAAGGCTATCTTCAAAGCAATGTTCTGTAAGAATGCCCTCGCTATGCATACAACTTTTAAAGAAACTTGTTGAACAGTAGTTCAAGTAGTTCCTAAATAAATTGTTCATTAATTTAATCAAATAGATAATCAAATCCAGAAGCTGCCACCAGTGATGAGTCCTTTTGTCAACATGAATCTCTAAGTTTTCAATGGGCTACTATATTAGTCAGTTTTTCCTCACTGTGTCCAAATATTTCACTGACTAAGAAAGATTTATCTGGGCTCATGATTTCAAGAGGTTCAGTTCATAACCAGTTGGTTCCACTGCTTTTATGCCTGTGGAAGAAGGAAACATCATGGTGTCAAGGAAGCAGAGAGGCAGAGAAAGAGCCAGTGATGAAGGGACCAGGGGCCATATGTAGTCCCAAAGGTTACATTCCCATGATCCACTTCTTTCAACTAGGGCTCATCTCCTGAGTTTCCAATAATGGCATGAAATTATAATCTCATAAATTAATTAATCCACTGATGAAGCTACATCCAATCACCTCCCAAAAGTCCCATGTCTAAACACATGAGACTTCGGGGTACATTTTAGATCTAAACCATAATAACTACATACCAGTAGAAGAGTCTTCACATCACCTGAGAAGAGACTATACTAGAAAAACACCAGCATATGGCTTTTAATACCATCTCTTCCTGGCTGACTTGGAGACCTGTTTTGGGCTCTGCCAGCTCCTATTCTACACTGTGTGGCTACCACTAGGTGCTCACATGCTACTGCTTTGGTTTCTACTACTGTTTTCCTCCCTCAGTTACCCTCAATTGGCACTTTATTTCACTTCTCACTTCCTTTATTTCTGTCACCAATCATCCCTTGTGCATCACTTTATGTATTCAATTCATTCTACCAGTGATCCTGTAAAGTAGCCTTTTTTTCCTCTCCATTTAATAGGGAAGCGACACGGTAATCTATGATCATGTAGATATTCAGTGACTAAGGTGAGACTTGACTCCAGTGATAGTACTTATTTTATCATTACTAGAGGATACAGAAACTTCCTGTACACCATTATCACCACAGGGCTCACAACATGTAGTAACTATTCAGTGAGCATAAGTACCCATCATGAGATAAATGCTGCTAAAGGCATTACAGCCAGGCATGGTGGTGCACACCTGTAATCCCAGCACTTGGGAGACTGAGGCAGGAGGATTGCTGTGAGTTCAAGGCCAGTCTGGGTTACATAGTGAGTTCAAGGCCAGCCTGAACTACACAGTAGACTCTGTCTCACAAAAAATAAATAAATAAATAAGAAAGATTTGTAAAGACATTACAGTGTTGGAAACAGAATAGAATATTCCTTTTGTATCATTTTAATCTACCTTAATGTGGTTTATTAAAGACTTTGTGCAGGTATATTAAGCACCACTTATAAACGGCTACATAATTAACAGTAAAACAACAAACCTCAGAAACAGCAAAGAGTGAAAGGGTATAAAGCTTTACCTGACCTTCCAAAAAAGTGACAACTCAGAAAACCATGAATGAACTCAAACAAGAAGATTGAAAACAAATAATCAGACAGATAGTTTTTACTTTATGTTTGAAGCCTACAAATTGGCCAAGGTACATTTTGGATCAAATGTGCATTATTTCAGATGATACAGAATGTTCAGGATTCATGCACGTAGACAAGGATAGGGGTGCACACCTGTAATCTGACCTGTTTGGGCTGTTGAGGCAGGAGGATTGCAAGTTCTAGAGCAACTCAGTGAGATTCTGTCTCAAAATTTTAAAAATGGTGTGTGTGTGCTAGGGTTGTTGTTGGTGATGATAAGGATGTAGCTCAGTGCTCCCTGGATTTAATCCCAAGTACTGACAAAAAAACAAACAAGCAAGACAATAAACTTTGCTGTCAGGTAAAATGAAGCATAAAATGTATTATTTCTAATTATTTTAGGTTTAAACAGCAAGACTTTATTTTTATTACTTGCATACACTATCATTTCCTTGTGGGACTTGCTTAATGTAGATAATGTACTTACTTCAAGACAAAGGCACATGGAGGTTAGTGTTAGATTTTTGTAAAGCAAATTACAAATCAGAAGAATATGAACTTTTACAAAATATTAATGAACCCACTTTATTAAGAATAGCAAGATTTTTGCTGTAAGTAATAAATTATATGGAAAATGTACTTACACCTCTGAATAAACACTTAAATTTGTGGGGCAAGGCAGGGTTATGAGAATAGGTACCTGAACATTTGGCTTGGTCTGTGATGTTGTCAGTTTCATGTCTCTGACTTCCGGTCTCATTATCATCTCCCAGGCCCCATATCTGAAGAGGCCTCCTTACCAAGGTTTGCTTGATGAGGAAAACCAGCACTCCTTTCTACCCCCGCATTTGGATTTCTTCTGATGCCCCTGATCCTCATTTTAAAATCCTTGATTATATGTTCCAACCTGGCTCTTGTAACCTGGGTAATTGAGTGAAATCCCTAAGAGAAAAATGAATATTCTCACCTATAAAAGAAATAATGGGACAATGATGACTAGGAGGGAGAAACGAATATGCAGGGTTTTCTGTTCAAAGCTCTTAAAATAGCCCAGGTGCTGCACTGAGAGCACAAGTAACCCGTGCCACTGACCTAGGGGTGCTGGACACCATGACGGGTTGCAGCAAGGTGAGTCAAAATAGAATGGAGAATGTTGTGAGCGTAAGTGCTGATAATTATACCTGCAAAACAAATTGTGAAAGTGGTTGCCAAATTAGCCTAAGAACTATTTTGTTAAGAAAGTTTAACAAAGGTGCTAGTTAACCTAGGGTGATGGACCAATGAGGAAAATAAAAAAGAATAAATAAGCAGGCTACACACACAGGAGAATGCAGAATCCTCCGTATTGTGTGTGTGCCTATTTCCCTATTTTTGTTTCCCTCTATCCATCTCTAGTGCTCTCTCTCTCTCTGTCTGTCTCTCTGTCTCTCTCTCTCTCCTCTGTCTCTGTCTCCCTCTCTCTCTTTCCCTTCTTTCTTCTCTCCCTCTCCCTCTTTTTTTCCTGCCCTGGATGTTGAACCCAAAGCTTCGTACATCCTAGGGGTCTACATTGAGCTACATCACAGTCTTTCTTTTTCTTCAGTACTGGGGTGTCCCTGTTATTTTCTCATCACTGAGACACAATACCCAATACCTGCAATTTAAGGGAGGAAGATTTACCTTAACAGTTTAGGAAACCTTAGTGCTTGCATGGTCGGCCAGCTCTGAGGCAGAAATGGCACGGTGGGGCGCAGGCACGGATCAGGAAGCAATATGGACTGCCCTCTGGGGTCCTGATATGAGGACCTTGGAGGAGAACGAGTAGGACCCCTCGCGGGATCCCCGCCCGGCCCGCACGGTGCAGGCACGGATCAGGAAGCAATATGGACTGCCCTCTGAGGTCCTGATCCCAGGACCTTGGAGGAGAATGAGTAGGGCCCCTCCTGGACCCCCGCCCGACCCGCGCGGCGCAGGCATGGATCAGGAAGCAATATGGACTGCCCTCTGGGGTCCTGATATGAGGACCTTGGAGGAGAACGAGTAGGACCCCTCGTGAGACCCCCGCCCGGCCCGCGCGGCAGGGACGCGCGGGCTTGGAATCGGGGACAAACACTAACCACCACCACCACCACCACCACCACCCCCACACACACCCCCCCACCCCCACCCCTGTAAGCAACCTGCTGTTTCGGAGGTCTGGCTGGATTAATAGCAACCAAGGAACATCAACCAATTTTTGGCCAGGCCTCTGGGCAGCAACCCAAGCATCTCTTTATAGCAGGCAAGGTACCAAATATGGGGGATTCTCTTCTGTCTTGTCTTTTATTATTAATAAAATATTAAAAAAAAACAAAAGAAATGGCACG
>RJWM01045480.1:0-12798 GCA_004363535.1 Dasyprocta punctata | reverse complement strand
GATGACAGAGAAGCCCAGCTTCCCCCTGTTGTGAATCAGTCACTGGGTATCTGCACATCTCCCTCCAGGTCTTAGCGCATCGCTCATTCTTGACAGAATTAGGACATTGGTCAACATTGCCTTGCAAGTTTTCTGGGCAAAGTGTAAAACAGGGCATGAGAAGGAAACAAGCCCAAGTTCCAGGCTGTGCAGTGCAGGTCGCTGCCTGGTCAGAAGTGTAGAAAGCAAAAGCATGGAGTGCGGGTCTGGACAGCCTGGGGTGAGTCTGATCGTACCTGAGACAGCTCACAGCAACAGGAAGATTGTTGGACTTGGAGGGGAACTGAGATCAACAAGGAATTCAAGAGAGAGATGAATGAGGCAAGAGTAAGTTGGCTGAATGCAGACTGGAACCTCTGAACCCAGCATATGCCTTAGACATGCTACACTCTGCCCAGAGATGGATCAGACTCCTTCTCCAAGACAAAGGCACAAAAGCACAAAGATTATAGACACCGCGCCATTTGCAAAAAGAATGTCAGGGCTTTGCTGTCCTCCAGCTCTGTAGTTAGATCTATAATTTCTTTCTCTCCTTCAACTGACCTTTCTTTTTAATCCTGTATCAATGATATTTCTTTCCAAAAGTTGCAGGTCTCTTTTCCATGAGATGTGCATTTGCAGTTCATCTCCAACTCCAGGAGTCTTTCAGTTACTCTTCACTGTCATTCACTCTTTGGTTACTCTGCATCATCAGAGCCCTCCCTGCACGGCTCCTCTCCACTCTCCATTCCATTTCTTCACCCAGATATAAATGCCACCAATTAGATATTAATCTATATTTGTATTATTGGCACTTTAATATATTTCAGGAATACAAGAATTCTTAATTTCATGTTCACTGATTTGATGAGTATGCATCATGCAGATAATTTGTGAGGAAATTAATACACAATTGTAAGGCATTATGTCATAAAATGCATAATTGTGATATGTATTACACACTATGGTAGGTGACTTTTAATTTCCCCTCTTCTCTCTGAAAGTTGGATACTTACTTGTTGTTACTGGCATTTGAACCTCATGCATTCTAGGCAAGCACTCTGGCAATAAACTGTACCCCAGTTCTACATAATTTTAGTTTCTGAAATAAACTGAAAATAGCAGTAAAAATAACGCATAATTGGTAGTGTGAGCCTAACTCATGGAAATGCGAGACCCAGAGAAGAGTTAGATGTCCTATAGAACCAGGCAAAGGGACGGGTCTTGTGCTCTAAGTGGGGAGGAAGCTGTAGGCTCTAGAAGGCAGGCAGAGGGTGTCCCTGCAGGCACAGGCTGCATTATACAAATGAGGTCTCCCAGGACGGGGTCACCTATGAGTGATATCACTATGGGCAGCCACCAGGTCACTAACTGCTTCTTCCTGTGGAAAGGCCTTTCCCAGGCATGGACAGAGTGGGGACATCAAACGTGGGAAAGCCTGTCTGTATCTTCTATTTATTAACATAGACAAATGCAGATTTCTCACAAAAAGTTGCCTTTCAGAGCCATTCCTGTGTCTGCAGAAGTCTGCAGTGTCTCTGAAAAGCAAATTTGAAATATGGCCAAGGTATATGTTTGGGAGGAATGCCTTCCTCCCCCAAGCTGTGATTTTCACTCAGCCTTTGCCTAGGGGGTCGCGTGGAAAGAGCCCAGGTTGGAGGTGTTCAGAGATCCGTGCTGGGGACCAGGCCACAGTGCTCACTCTGATCTCCTGCCACAGAGTGGTGAAGGACACAGCGCCTGCTGCAGGATAGAGACAACTTAGGTCCCTCTAAGAGCTCTTGACTCTGCTGTGCTGTGCATCAGTCAAACTGCTAGGGGGGTTGTTTACTACTAAGAACAACAAACAGTAGCAGGATTCTAAGTCATGTGTAAGTTGATGATTTTTTTTTTTCAAAAGAAAGACCTCACCCACATTTACAAGCAGGGAATTGGAGATTCTCACATAGTGCCACCTGGAAAAAGATTCACAAGGGAAAGACACCCAAGGTGTAGAGGGATCTGCCGTTACACTGAGCAAGTGAGGGGCAATTTCCAGATGATGAAGGGATTTCAATCAGGAAGCACAAGGAAGACTCCAGCTTGTTTTCAATAATTGTGGTCTTGGCCTTTGTTAAATTTTGTTTCTGAGAAGAGCCCTGGCACATAATGATAGTCTACGCAGGAGTGATGTCAGAGACAGCATGAAGAAAGCTTTTCCTATGAATTGTACAGTAGGGAATAGAAAAATGATCTTTGAAAAACTGGATTTATGTAACACGTGTTAAAGTTACCCAAACAAGAGTGATTCTTTCCAGACAAACCTTACTATGGGAAAACGTTTTTTAAGACAATTTCAAACTGACTACAAATTTAGAGTACACTGTCTGAGTTGGAATTTTTTAGTTATATTAATGGAATCAGTGAGAACTGAACAAGTACAGTTTGAGGCAATTTGGTGCTGGAAGATACAGTCCACATGTCATTTATTTATAAGAGAGTGGAGGAGGCATTGAAAACATTCCATGACTGAGGTGTACAATAAATATAAACAGTTACATTTAAAATTTAATTTTATTCATTCATTTATTTTAGGCCACTGAGGTCAAATTTGAATTCTTCACTCTAAGCAACATTACAAGCCACTTTTATTTTATTTTAATTTTTTAAATTTTGAGGTAAAGTCTCATTAAGTCACTAAGTTACTCAAGCAGGACTCAAACATGTTATCCTGCAGTCTCAGTTTATCACTGTGCTGAGATTACAGATGTATGGCACAAGGTTCGGTTCAGAGTCACATTCTCAGATTTTAATCTGAGATTCTGGTCATCAAGAATGCATAGAGTAGTTTTTTTAAAAAGTTATAAGAATAAATAAAAAAATAAGAAATGAAACTAACTGGGTGGGTAAAGTAGATAAAAGCTGGTGGGAAAATATGGACTACACCACAAATAAGGCATAAAAGATAAAGCTTGAGATAAGTCTTCCCCATACCATGAGCAAGAGAGCAAGGAAGAGTTCTACACAGAATGGACGAGAGTGGAAGCTCTAGTGTGGAGCAGGTTAGTGGATGAGGCCTGCTGGGTCCTGGCTGCACACCTGGGCTCCAGTATCCTCTCCTCTCTGCCTCACCAGCCTGTGCTGAGGCAGAGACACAAACTGGGGAAGGACGTGAGGCTAACCTGATCTCCCTCACAAGACACTGGTATGCAATAAGAAAGTAATGCATATGATACATATTAAATTGGGAATTCTGAAACTAAACACACAGATTTAGCATATTTGTGTTTGCTACATGGAAATTTTTGTTTTCTAAAATCTGATAACAAAACAGGCCAATCTCTGTGAGTTAGAAAGAGGGAAAACCCACAAAAAGAGGGAGAAAAAGGAAACCAAAGTCTTGACCCTCAAAAAGCCTGGAAAAAGTTTTAGAAAATGATGTGAAAACAGAGAAATATAAAATACAACAATCTTATTTTAAAGTAGAACATAGTTTTCCTCCAATAGTATTTATTTACTTAAAAAGGCTTATGTGGCACCAAACTATTCTCTAGGGAACTAGATACTTTTCTAATTACTTTGCACAATGACAAGAATTATCTAACATTCTGCAATAAAAATATGAAAATATTAACATTTTTTCAAAAATAAGGCATAGAAATATTAATTGCCTGGGATTGATCATCTTTGTTGATCACTCACAGGTGTTTGCATTGTGTTTTAACCCTCTCCTTAGAAGACTTCTCCAGAAAAGTGTCCTGCACCAGTGATCCAAGTCACCCCACCTTGATGACATCCTACTGTTATGACAAATCATTATGAGCAACATTATTGCTCAGTGGGTTTCTGATTACTGACAGTGGATTTCTCAAATTCTTGGAACTTGTCTAGTTTTATCATCTTTCCACTGGTAAACACTCCCCTTTACATTTGACAGAAAAAATTTTCAAAAGTAAAACAGAGTGAATATGGAGAAATTTAACAAGAGGACTTCAAAGCATATGCAACTGTTTTCTCAGAATTTATGAATCTGATGATTAGTGTAAATGTGAAATGATTAAACATTATATCATTTGATTTAACTTGTTCCACAAAGTAGATTTTATATCTCTTGAGAAATCTTCCCCGCTATTATCACAAAACCTAATTTGTCTGTTAAATTAGCAATTCATATTTAAAAAATCACTTCAACCCAAACACTAGGCTCACTGTCAATGACCTACAAATAAAAGAATAAGTCTATCTATATAAACATCTTTCTGATTTACAGATATTCCTTGAGATATAGTGGTCTGAAGGCAATAAAAATAAATGAAAAAATAAACTTGGTATTTCTACAACACAATCTTACACACTTGCTACACATTCTCTCCACAGTAAATACATTCACCATGGCCTGGGTGAATCAGACTTTCAACTCTGACTTCATCCTGCTGGGAATCTTTGATCACAGCCCCATGCACACCTTCCTCTTCACACTGGTCCTGGTCATCTTCACAGTGGCCTGCATGGGGAACACAGCCATGGTTCTGCTCATCTATAAGGATGCCCGGCTGCACACCCCCATGTACTTCCTCCTCAGCCAGCTCTCCTTCATGGACCTCATGCTCATCTGCACTACTGTCCCCAAGATGGCCGTCAACTTCCTGTCTGGCAGGAAGTCCATCTCGCTGGCAGGCTGTGCAACCCAGATCTTCTTCTATGTGTCCCTGCTTGGAGCTGAATGTTTCCTACTGGCGGCAATGGCCTATGATCGCTATGCTGCCATTTGCAAACCTCTAAGGTACTCAGTCCTCATGAGCCAGAAAATCTGTGCCCTCATGGCAGCTTCCTCCTGGATTCTTGGCTCCTTTGATGGTATAATTTATGTTGCAGTCACTCTGACCTTCTCCTACTGTGGGTCCCGGGAAATACCCCACTTTTTCTGTGATGTCCCTGCCATGCTCACACTCTCATGCACAGACACCAAGACATTTGAAAGAATAACATTTCTCTGCTGTGTGATTATGCTTGTCTTCCCCATAGCAATCATCATTGCTTCCTACACTCATGTTATTCTGGCTGTCATCCACATGGGATCTGGGCAGAATCGCCACAAAACTTTTGCCACCTGCTCCTCCCACCTCATGGTGGTGGGCATGTACTATGGAGCAGCGATGTTCATCTACATGAGGCCCACGTCTGAGCGGTCCCCAACCAGGGACAAGATGGTGTCTGCCTTCTACACCATCCTCACACCCATGCTGAATCCCCTCATCTACAGCCTGCGCAACAGAGAAGTCAGCAGAGCCTTCATGAAGGTTTTAGGAAAGGGGAAATCTGTAGAGTAAACAGCCTAATTATTCTTGCTATAGTATCTGCTTACTGATTAAATTTGAGTGTCTGACAAATTTAGTTTGACACTCAAAATGTACTAATATTCATAAGAAAAGTTATAGTTCATACAAAAAGGCTTGCAATTGAAAACTACCATATAAGTTACAATTTCCAATAAGTGATTTTAGCCACAGCGTGAGTGGAAATACATACTTTAAAAAAAAAAAAAACTTAAAACACAAGATATTTGCCCTTCACAGTACCTCATTCTTTGATGTGCTTTTAACGTACAATGTAACACTTAACAGCCAACAATATGCATTAGTATGACTTTATACATAAAAATGTTCAACTCTTAGAACATACAATGAGCTAATTATATAGAACCTTATACAATTGCTTATAAGATTATAATTACTGTTTATGGAATTGAACTTTTCTCATAAAAGATACTGGACTCCTCCATGACCATGTCTATTTGTTTCCATATATTTCCTTTTGCTATGCATGCTGGTCTCATACACATGTGTGATTAACATGTGAACATGAATCTAAATCTAAATTTTCCATCCCTACATACTCCTATCCTTACCTAGGTCATTTATGCAAATTTCCTGTAATGTGATCTCTTTTTAGAGAGGACTAAATTTTCTAAAGTCTAGAAGCTTACCATGCATTGATTATGTGAAGTCAGTATGGATTTGTAGCAGTGATGTTTACTTATATGAAGTTTCATGCAATCATGAAGATTTTTGTATTTTTTGAGGCCTATCTTCTGTTATATCACACATTTCAGCTTCTCTCCTCAAACTTTGTTGTAACTCACCCACTTCATTCATTTTATTTTGTTATACTACAGTTGCCACAAACTTGGCCCTGCATAGAGCAACTGTTTTATGTTACAGTTCCTAAGGTTCAGAAGCCCCAGCATGGCACAGCCAGATCTTCTGCTCAGGGTTTATAAGGTTGCATTGTACTGATATTAAGGGTTATACTGGGTTTCATCCACTTTTCCAATTTTACACTTGCTCACGTTGCTTAATGGATATTCACATGGAAGACGTGGGTAAAAAGTATTGATAAATGTGTAAATGGTAAAATACTGTAAAATACAGTCTAAAAGTTCACTTTTATTATCCATTGGAGGTTGTGAACAAGGCAATGATGATGGATATACCTGATGTATAGAATCTAGTGATGAGTTTTTAAAAACATGATGATAATTAATGATGTAATTTATCAGTTAAAAAAAGACAGAATGATTCTGCTATATCTTGTTGGGATCTGTTAAAGCTTTCTAAGTTTTGGGAGGATGGGGAGAATAACAAAACAATGAAGAAAATAAAGATAGATACAGAAAGTTGGGGTCAGGTGGAGCCCTTCTTCTTGATGAGAGGAAGACTGCTCAACCACCATGTGTTTACTTAACACACTTGTATCATGCCCCTTTGCTGAGCTAACTGGCTTCCCATGACCCATGTTCTCTGGCTAGAACACCTGTTTCCCTCCATTGCTCCATGCCCTCAGGGCCTTTCTCAGGTGCTCCGTGCCCCGGGGCACTCCAGTACTGGCTGTTGTGCTTTGGGCTCTGCACCTGTGAAAGATTACTAGCTCAGTGGCTCCCAACCATATCTCATGTACAATGATAAGTCTATTGGTTTGCAACGTGTCTGCCCAAGGCCTCATCTAATTTGGTCAGGGCTGAGTCTGGCATTGTGATTGGTTTGTTGTGTAGCGCTGGGATTGGTGATGTGACTGCTGCACCCGCCCAGGGGTGGAGCAAATATACTGTTTAAGGGCGGCAGGAACGCCAGTCTTCCCTCTCTTGCTCACCCTCTCTCTTCCTGGTTAGTGTGCCTTGCTGCTTGTGGCAGCAATGAATGGCGGTCCACCATGCCATGCTGCCTTGGAGCCAACTAAGTATGGGCTGAAACCCCCTGAGAACTGTAAGAAATAAGCCTTTCCTTCCCTAATTTTGGGCATCAGGTATTTTGTCTCAGCAACAAGTGAAAAGCAACTAAGACAATAAGGAAATTATTAAAAATACAATAAACAGAAGAAAGACAAAGGGAGAAAGTGGGTGCAGAAGAAGCCATAGGTGGAAGTTGACTATAGAACTCTAAATACTGATGAGGGAAATTGATAGTGAATTTAATTTAGTGCCACTCTTGATTGAAGTTTTAGAGAAATACAAGAAGATGCTTCTAGTATGGACTTAAAAGTAGAACGATAAACTTCAAATAAAATCTGAGGCAATATATTGGATTTTTAAAAGCTGTCTCCAATAAGGTGATATGTAGAAACACAGATAGAGATAAAAACTTTGAACGAATTTAGAGATTAAAGAACAGTACGTTTTTACACAATAAAAATCAACACTACACAGAATGTATATATGTATTACACATGTGTATATAATAAACTCACATATGTATGGTACATACATATATTTGTGATTGTCTCAGAAATGTATAGATTGCAAAATTAAGCAGAAACTAAAATTTATAAGTCTAGATATAAAGTTAAAAAGAGATTTCCCTTAATATATTTTGACCGATCAGTCTGGTCATCAATTTGTACATATGAGAATTAACCTTACAGTGACTTATCAGGCAAAAAATGAACTCTGCCTCAATTTTACCTGAGTTCATTTCAGCCTCCAAACCTGTGAGCTGTTTACCTCTTTCATTTATACATCACTCAGTGGAAGGTATTTGGTTATAGCAGTAGCAAACAGAGAGATATGAGTGAAAATTATGTCACTGTGCTTTCTTTGCAATAAATGCATCACTCCAGTGCAAGATTTTCTCAGTGGTGGAAATTGAGCATGATAGATACTTCAAAACTATCTGCAGTATGAATAACTTTTTTGTGATCTTCAAATTCTTCTAATAAATAACAACTTTTAAAGTCCTTATGTTTTACGGATTAGCAGAAATAAGAATACAATAAAGAAATATTAATGCATAATCACTCAACTAAAACTGAAGGAGTATTTCCTTCTTACAATCACATATATGTTTCATCATGAAATCACAAACCAGTAAGACAATATATATTCTCGTAAAGTCTCCACAGGTGATTCTAAGTAGTTAATGTGGTTTTAAACTTTTTTCCTGAAATATTTTCAAGAAAATATACAAAGTAAATTACTATAATTCTTCACTTCTTAAAACACTTGCTTAGCTACATTATTGCAAAAATATGCCTTACAGTTCATTTTTTCACTATTTGTTTAAATTTTTATAACATATTTTAGCAGAAATTATGACTATAAAATAACGGATTAGTGACAACAGAAAGAGAATTAGAGAAAAACATTCCTAGATATTATAGTCAATAATAATGAAGACAAAAATATAGTCAGCTGTCATTCAGTTCAATGACAACATATTGAGGGGATAAAACGATACAGAAAAAATCAGACTGGAGATAAGTTTTTGAATGCATTGTAAAGGCACTATTATGAATAAATTCTAAAATGTTTCCTAGAATGGTTTATTTAATGAAACTGACTCTGAAATACTTGAAAAGGTACAAAATTTTATACATATAATATGAAACTTGTTTATCAAAATGAATGTTTCCATACACCTGTGGAAATAAATATTGTGCAGACACTGAAGAACATTTTAAATAAATATATAAGTCAGTCGTCTACAAGCCATTTTCTAAAGCTAGACAACCTTGTATATACAAAAACGAACAAAAAAATTTCAAAAACTGTTTCTCCCACCCTTGATAAATATTTAACAAGTACGTCCCTACTCTCTTTGTGTTACAGTCCTGGGATGTAGTAGTGGTTCAGCCTCCCCTCCCCAGGGTGCCCCTCTGCTGCCCTTGCCGGCTGCCCCCACGCTGCAGGGTCCCGGCCAGCCTCGGCCTGCCTGGCAGCGCGTGTGGGTGGGGAGTGGACATCCATGAACTCTGAGGAGATGCAAAGCATGGAAGGTGAGGAGACCCCGTGCCCTGAGGAGGACGCCTCCTTTCCTCTTCCCACCCGTGGGGAGCGGCCCGGTGCAGACTGGGGTCAGTCTCCCTAACTCTGAGGAGCACATGACGATGTTCAGAATTCCCACCAGATGCCCAAGGTGACTCGGTAACAAACGCGGAGCGCGTGAACCGTCACTCACCACACGCAGCCTTTAAACCCTCAGCCATTGCTCCAGTGCAGCCTCACAGCCCTACAGCGACTTCCCGTTTACGGGGACTCTGGTCCTCCACCTCGGCGTGCAAGGCCTTCAGTTCCAGAATGTTCACTGCTCAACTTTAATATCTCCCTCCCTTTCTTCTATTTTCTGTCATGTTTTTCTAGAGAATTACCATTACTTCCAATCTGATATTGATGGGTCCCGTCCCTGTGAAGCTCTGCCAGGATCAGCATGGTGCCGGCCCAACATGTAGCCCTACTGTGCCTCCCTCCTACACTGACTTCTGCCTTCTTCTTCCAAACCCGGATATTGGACTCTCCGCTTTTTGTGTGTGCGCCAACATTCCCCCAATCAGCTGTCACTACGTCACTCTGCCCGCCCCTTCAAACTCCACCCACTGTCAAACTGAATTTAAAGACCCCATTTCCTTGCCTGCCCCAGGGGAGCTTGCTTGCTACTGAGGCCCTTCTGAGCCATAATAATGGCCTTTTTCTTTTTCGTTTCTTTGCTCTTGCTTTTCTACCTTGCCGAGGAAAAACCTATCAGTATTCCCAAACCGAACCACTAATTTCATCAGCTTTTCCAGCTTCTTCTATATTTATATTTTTTGTTCGGCTTGAAGATTCCTATTCGCATGACTGAGCTGTCTGAGCGCGTTTTTCATCGAATGCTCTCTTTGTAAGTTGAGTCCAAGGCCTGCTCTCTGCTCTCACCCCTCTGAGCAGATTAATCGCAGCCCCTTGTGCAGAGCTGTTCTGCTTTTCCACGCTCCTCTGTCCTCTCCCTCCCCTCTCACCTGCGCTGCATTCCGACTTTGGAGTCCTCTCCGGAGTCCGCAGTCCTCACTGTCTGTAGCTGCAGCACTGGGGAGACCCAGTCCACGCGGAGTCCTCCCGGGAACGGCTCTGCGTGTTGCCCTCACAGCCACACCAGCCCGCGTCCCGGTCCCCGCGTGGGCCGCGCGCGTCCCGGACACGAGCGGGTGTGGGCCGCGGCCTTTGAGCGCCTGCACCGGGCTCCCCGCCATGGGGCGCGGGATTCGCACCTTCACCCGCAGCTGCACTGCTGCTTTCACCCGCGAAGCCGCTTCTGCTCAGCGCCCCCGCAACCTGTTTCTAGTGTGGTTCTGGTCCGGAAGAAGTCGCCCAGACCCAAGGGCTAAAACCTTTCCCTGCAGTTGTTGGCCAAGCCCCGTTTCTTATTTTTAATTTTCAACATTTCCTCATTGGTGTCTCTTTGCAGGAGAGAATGACTGCTTTCCTTGCAGGAAGCTGGTCCAGGTAGAGAAGACATTTCATTTCTGTTTCCGTCTCCTTCCCACCCCTCCTTTCCCTCCATCTCTGGGTTCCGTTTGGATCTGCGAAAGAACAGTCTGCCTATCTCGTATTGTCTCTCTTTTATTTTCCTATATATTTATCCTTTGGGTTTCTCATATAAGAAAAACGATGCAATATTTAACCTTGAAAGCCTAATTTCTTTTACTTAACGTTATGGCCTCAAGGTGCATCCATTTTCCTACAAATGATTCGAGTCTATCCTTCTTTGTGGCAGAGTACTGCTCCACAGTATGTAAATACCGTATCTTCATCACCCATTCATTTATTGGTGGAAGAATAGACCACTGCCAAGATTTAGCTTGTATGAGTTGTTCTGTTATAAACATGGGTATTTATGTAATATAAAGTTTTTAACTCTCCTGGGGAGATACCTAAAAGAGGAATGGCTGGAATTCATGGAATTTTAATTTTCAAGTTTCCTGTGTGTAACTTCAGGCTACTGAGTCAAAAGCAAATTCTACCATGATTTAACTTTCTGCTGAGCTTCACCTAATGCCAGCTAAGCTTTCTGCACATTTGAATCTAATAAATCAATAATATTAGTTTGCACCTTTTTTTTTAACCTCCATCAATGTATTGTTATTGTCTTCTCTTCCAACTTCTTGGCACTTCAGTGTTTAGGCTTTAAGTGCAATAATTTCATTATTGAGTGATAAACATAATGATAGAACAATTATGAAAAATTCTGAAAATTTATTCTTTTAATTGGAGCTTAAATTTGAATAATAGCTGATATATGTTTATAATTAAAGATGGTCCATTTTCACAGTAGTTTCATTTAGAATTTCCTCTTAGAGCTATGGATTACATTGCACCTAATTTGTGTCCATCAGTTTAGAGATTTTCATTAAAACAGTCAAACATTTTTACAAGTGACTTTCATGGGGCAGAGTCTCTGATTTCAAATCTTTTAACTTTATCAAGGTGATAGTATGGCAGAAGGAAAGTTTACCCTACCCAGGCATGCTGGTGTACTTCTGTAATACTAGCACTGGAGAGGCTGAGGTAGGAGGACTGCTGTGAGTTCAAGACCAGCCTGGGCTACACAGTGAGTTCAAGGTCCGCCTGAACTACACAGCAAAGTATATAATATATATCGTTGTATTTGCATGGAATATTCTGTCCATGGCTCATTCCCAGCCTGCATACAGAGCCTTTCTGTACTTCTTTAAAACCGTGTGGTTTTTTTTGTTTTGTTTTTGTTTGTTTGTTTGTTTGTTTGCTTTTTTAGTGTCTTGAGTCTTCCAGTAAGAAAAGGCCGCTTCTGTGTGCACAGACACGTTAACAACCGCAACTCTATCCTGGCACGGGGACCTGCACCTCGCGTGCTCACACCGGGTCTGCGGTTGGTTCCGGGCAGCAGTGAGCGCTCCTGAACAGTAACAGGACAGGTAAGGTCTGACCCCTTATTTAACAGCAAATAGTTTATTTTATTTATTCCTTTTTGTTTTGTTTGTTTGTTTTGTGGCATCGGGGATTGAACTCACAACCTCGCGTCTGCCAGGCAGGCACTTAAGCCACTGAGCCAAACTCCCAGCCCTAGTTTTTTGAGGCAGGGTCGCACCATGTAGCTCAGGCCAGCCTTGTGCTCGCGTTGTAGCCCAAGCTGGCCTTGAACTCACGATGCTTCTCCTACCTCAGCCTCCTGAGTGCTGGGATTAAAGGCGTGTGCCACCGCGTCCAGCTCGAAATACTTTAAAGTTGGAGAAAAACCGTAGTAAAGAATAACAGTGTTTCAGAAGAGTGATTGGCGTCAAGGAGAACAGAGAGCATTGTCAGTGCGGGGCCGAGGAGGAGAAGAGAAATGGGGAGCAGGATCCCTGCGGACCCCTGCAGTGGCCGCTGACCTCCCTCAAACTGCCCTTTAGCACTGGTTCTTCTCGGTCTTCCCCACCTGCCCAGAACCAAGCTTTCTTCCCATCTTCTTCAGAAAAGGAAGTCCTCCTTGTCCCTGGGTCTCGCTAAGCAGACACAAGCCCTCCAGCCGTCTCTGGAAA
>RJWM01045479.1:0-12798 GCA_004363535.1 Dasyprocta punctata | reverse complement strand
TTCAGAACCTCTGGAGCATCAGGCTAGCCAGAGCGTGCCCACCGTGTATGGTGCTGGGGCCTTGCTCCTGGCTGGGTGGGGTTCGGAACCTCTAGGACCTGCTACATGGCTAGCTGGGCCACACCCCTGAACTGTGGAGTTGGGGCCTTGTGCTAATGGGCGGGGCTCAAATATTCCAAGACCCTTCGGCTATGCTGGTCACTCCCTGATGAGTGGCTCTGGGAATGGGCTGGGCTGGGCTCGGAACCTCTGTGTCCTGTGAGTCTAGCTGTGTGTTCCCCTGATGGATTGTACTGGGAAGCTGGACTGGGCAGAACTGGGATCCTCTGTGTAGCTAGCGAGGATGCACTCCTGGAGTGTGGTGCAGGGGCCTTTTGCCTGACTGAGTGGAGTTCAGAACCTCTGGAACCCAGGCAGCTAGGCAGAGTGCACCCCTGGAGTGTGGCACCACGGGGACCTTGCATCAGGCTGTGAGGAGTTCAGAGCCTCTGGAGTGCGGGGCTAGCCATCTATTTCTATTTTCAGTTAATTAGTCTAACTTTTTAAACTTTGGTTTTAAGATGAGTCTTGTGCCAGGCCTGGTGACACACGTCTGTAATCCCAGTACTCAGGAAGCTGAAGCAGGAGGATGGCCATGAGTTCAGGGTCATTTTGGGCTACAGAGTGAGTTCAAGGCCAACCTGACTAACATATAGTGAGATCCTGTCTTAAAGAAACAAAAACAAATCAACAAAAACCCCCAAACATCTCTACAAAAACTCATCCACAAAACAGCAACTACAACAACAGAAAAAGCAGAGTAGAAAATAGTTTGGAAGAGCTGTTTTCCATTATTTGTTCTGTGTGTGTGTGTGTGTGTGTGTGTGTGTGTGATTGTAGAGGTAAGGTTTTTCTTAGAAATTGGTCCTTAAAAATACAACCAACAAAAGCTGTCATGTGGGATAAATAAGATTGGTTAGGAGGTTTTGTAGATGTTTTACTACTAAACTATGACATGAGCCTTATAGATTGCAGTTCACTAAATTTTTAAAACTTTGTTTTTAAATTCTGTGAAGTTTCAGTTATGTAAGGTAAATGTTCACAAATATGAAGTGTACTGTTTTAGATTGCAGGGTAATATGTATTGTTTGTATTATATTCTAATATTAACTAATGGTATTTTGATTTGTACAGTCATAATTTGTTTAAGTGACTTCATTTTAACACTGATGCAGATTAATAATATAAGAAGAATAGTGGGGAAATAGTGCATGTAATGCTTTTGCAAGTATTGGGAGTTCAGTATGTTTTGAATAATTAACATTTGGGTGTCAAGAAATGGGTTTTCTCAGAGTCCATTGCCAGCAGTGGGCAAGCCTGGTAATACTGGCACAGAGCATTAACCATGCACCCTATTAATGATGAGGTGAGTATCTTTGAAATAAAGTTTTTGAGACATAAAATATCACCTCTTTTAAAATGGTGTCATTTTGTATAGAAAACCCTTCCAGGACCTTGTCGAGGTCTGGGCAGTTTATATTTGTAATCGCATGGAAAAGTTATTGGAATTCCAAGAAATTCATTCCAATCTACCACTTCCAGTGCAACCCATGGCAAGGATAAAGACACTAAGGCATATTTGTAGTTATAAGGAGCCAAGGGAGTCCTAAATCGAACTAGTATGATGGCTAACCAGAACAGTGGCCTTGACTAAGGGCCGAACCCACGTTTTATTAATTTGTGAAGAAAGGAATGGCTTGAGGATGAGTGACTGTGAGAGTGGCAGGAAGTATGTGAGTGCCATGAGCGGGGCTAGGCAGGAGGCCTGAAATCACCTCTGCAATATGCAGTGAAAGATATGTAGAAAGAGTAATCTGCATGACACAGTGAGGCAGTATCTCATGTTTTGGGGTTGGTGCTTCAGCTCTGATGTGTAATTTTTTATGCTTTGAGAAGTCATAACCTCTTACCTCAAGGCTGACAGTGTGACTACACTCAGCCTAGCTTACACATATTATTTGGGAGCTGTAGGTGGGGCTTCACTGGCCTGTCGCAGTGCTTCAAAGACTACACATCAGCACCTTGGATAGATCCATTTGCATTGATTAAAACCAATTGAGGGGTTAAGGACAAAACTTAGCCAGCTGTACATATGTCAATACATGGAAGTAGGGCCATGTATAGCTAAAATGGAGATAATTGCTCTTCTTTCAAGGAGAGTTGTCCGGGTGGCCCCCACAACTTTCTATGTTAACATTTTGCAATTTAATTTCTTCATTACATCATTATGCTGATAAAGCGAAGCCTCAATAGTGAAAAGTCCTTTGCTTTTTTACAGAGGATCTGAAGAGGCAAAATGCAGTGCTACAAGCTGCACAGGATGATTTGGGACACCTTCGGACACAGCTGTGGGAAGCACAAGCAGAGATGGAGAATATTAAGGCTATTGCCACAGTCTCTGAGAATACCAAACAAGAAGCCATAGACGAAGTGAAAAGGCAGTGGAGGGAAGAAGTTGCATCACTTCAGGCTGTTATGAAAGGTAAAGACAAACATTAGTTTTATGATTTTCTAAGATAATCAGGTTTTGATAATTGAGAACATTTTTAGATAATCTTAAAGCATATCCTGAGTTTATAGCTGATCATGGTGCCACATGTTTGTAATCCTAGCTACTCAGGAGGCTGAAGCAGAGGATGGTAAGCTTGAGGCCAGTGTAGGGAACTTAGTGAGAGTCTGTCTCAAAATTAAAAGGGTTCAGGTTGTAGCTCAGTGGTACCAAGGTTGCCTAATATACCCTGTATTCTCTTGAGTTCATTTTATGTACTGTCATCTTCAAGATGTGCCATTGGATAAAACAGAGGTCAGTGACATTGCAAAAAGCATATTACCTGTATCTTAAACTGAATGAATAATGTAGAGTTAACAGTGACAGTGTTAAAGAGAATGCATTTAATAAGGACTGTAGAGCAGCATGTGGTGGATTATACCTTTGATTCTAGCATGTGGAAAGCTGAGGCAGAAGACTTGATGCAAGTTCATGGCCAGCCTGGGCTACACAGTGAATTCAAGACCAGGCTGGACTTCATAGTGAGACCTTGTCTCTAACAAACAGACAAACAAACAAAAGTTTTTTAAAAAAGAAGGACTATAATTAATTATAAGGTTTAATGCAGGGCTTCAAGGTAGATTTCCTTACAGGAGTCAGGTATATAATGTTAATGAATAAAGCTGAGTGAGTACAGGGCATGTACTAAACGGGAGGGAGTTGCCATTCAAAGGATGATAGCTCTAGCCAATTATTGCACTTGCAATCTGGTGTTCAGAATTTAAGAAACATTTGTATTTATATATGAAATAAGCTGCAGCAGATGGGGTTAATGGCCTGTGGGTTAATAGGCCTGTGGGCTGTCAGCTTCTGACCTTTGGTCTCAAGGAAGTGCAGTAGTTTAGTTTTGACCTCCTTTTGGTACTACAGCTTAATTATTTTCCACGTAGCTGAGATGATGACAAAATGAAGTAAGCTGTCCTCTGAATCTTTGGTATCCTAGAATCCTAGAATATTACAAATGTGAAATGTTGGATTCCCCACCTTTGCATTTGGATATTACTTTTTGTCTTAGAGCTCTTTGTGAGAGCTGTATTCTGAGTCTATATTTATCACTTAAGGATTGTTCTAGGCCTCATGTAACAAATCTGACTATGCTGTAGTGGTTGCTCAAATAGTTCTTTTTTCTTTCAGAATAACAACTTGAGGTGAAGGTAATCCAGGGCTGATTATGGTAGTTATAGATGTTACCAGCATCCCAAGCTTCTGATTTCTGTCTCTTCTTTCACCCTCAGCATATAATTGTCAATTTCATTTTTGCCTCAAGGCTGAACAATAGTTGCTCCTCTTTTAGGCTGCATCAGTAAAGCAAAAGTTTCCTAGAAATCTCTATTATATACCTTTCCACACTCTTTATAAAGTGTGTGGTCACCCATACCTACAAGGAAGCTGGAAAATGAGTTTTTAAATTTTTTTATGGTGCTATAGATGAATCCCATAGCTGTGCACATGCTAGGCAAGCACTCTATCACTGAGCACACCACCAGCCTAAAAATGTTTTTAAATTGGGCATATTTTACAAAGTAATTAATTGTTTGTTTTATGAGTACATGTTTACAGCTCATAGAGTTTACAGTCATCTCAGGAGAGTGCTTACATGTGTATACTACAACTTTTTTTTTCTTTTAATCCTGTTCCTATTTCCTCCCCTTCCCTCCCTCTTCCTCCTCCAATTCCCCTATCTCATTTTTCACTCTTACTGATATTATTAATCATAGCTTATATTATGGCATATGTTTACATTAATTGAAGTTATTAGGTTCCTGTACATGGTATATCTTTATTCTGCTTACTTCCCCTTCCCTTCCTCCTCACCCCTTACCCTGTTCCTTTGGACCCCTTCTCTAATGCAAGAGGTCCAACTTCCTTGTCACCTTCTGTCCGTTCTTTATTATTCTCTTTGTACTTTGCCTCACTCAAATGAGAGATACCATACTGTATTTAAGCTTGTGTGTCTGGTTTATTTCACTCAACATCTTATTTTCCGTAGCTTCTAGGCCTTTTGGCTAAGATCAAGTATAGTGACATTATATTTTCTGGGTGCATCCAGTTTCCTACAAATGTCTCAAATTTGTCATTCTGAGTGTTCCATTATATATACCTATCACTTTTTTTTAATCCAGTTGTCTGTTAATGGGTATACAGGCTGCTTCCAGGATTTAGTTATTATAGGTTCTGTTACTATAAACATTGTTTTTTTTTTATTAAAAATTATTTTTTGGTACTGGAAATTGAACTCAGGACCTTGTACTTGCCAGGCAGAAGCTTATGCCGCTGAGCTATATCCCTGGCACTGTAAACATTGTTATGCCTACATTGCTGTAGTATGATGTCTCGGGGTCTTTGGGGAGGACACCTAGCAGGGGGATGGCTGGGTTACATGGAATTTTAATTTCAGTTCTTTAAGAAATCTCAATATTAATTTCCATAATGGTTGTACTATACTAGTTTACATTCCCACCAACAATGATGGAGGGTTCCTTTTGTACCACAGCCTCACCAGCATTTGTTATTGTTTGATTTCTTAATGGCTGCCATTTTTTCTGGAGTAAATGGAGTTTTAGCATTGTTTTAATTTGTGTTTCTCTGATGACCAGAAATGTTGAACATTTTTTCATATATTTGTTGACCATC
The DNA here is from genome assembly GCA_004363535.1 of Dasyprocta punctata. Taxonomy (NCBI): domain Eukaryota; kingdom Metazoa; phylum Chordata; class Mammalia; order Rodentia; family Dasyproctidae; genus Dasyprocta; species Dasyprocta punctata. The sequence goes on along the minus strand of RJWM01045479.1, from coordinate 7,577 downwards.
TGTATTTCTTCCTCTGTGAAGTGTCTGTTCCTTTCTATTGCCCATTTCTTGAGTTGGTCATTAATTTTAGGTGGTTTAATTTTTTGGAGTTCTTCCTGTGTTCTAGATATTAGGCCTTTATCTGGGGAGTATCTGGCAAAATTTTTCCCATTCTGTAGATTGTCTCTTTACTGTACTAATCGATTCTTTTGTTGTACAGAAACTTTTTAGTCTGATTATAATTCCATTTGTTGATTTTTTTTTCCTGTTATTTTGCATTAGAGGTTCTGTTTGGAAAATTTCCTACATCTGTGTGTCTTCAAGTGTTTTTACCCATTTTATTTTCCAGTGTGTTTAATGTTTCTGTTTTAATGTTTAGATTTTTGATCCATTTTGACTTTAATTTAGTATATGCTGAGAGATAAGGGTCCAGTTTCAGTTTTCTGCAAACATAATCAGTTTTCCCAGCACCACTTGCTGAATAGGCTATCTTTTCTCCAACATATGCTTTTGGCCCCTTTGTTAAAACTGAAATAGCTGAAAGTGTCTGAGGAAGTTTCTGTATCCTCAATTCTGTTCGATTGATTCACATGCAGTATCTGTTTTTGTTCTAATACCATGCCATTTTTATCACTTGTTGCTTTGTAGTGTAGCTTAAAGTCAGGTATTGCTGTACCTCCTGCTTTGCTCTTGTTGCCCAAAATTGCTTTTGCTATTCTGAGTCTCTTCTGGATCCATATGAATTTGAGGATTGTTTCCTCTATATCTGTGAAGTGTGTTACTGTTACTTTGATTGGACATGCGTTGAATCTGTGTAACAGTTTAGGTATTTGAGAATATTGGGTCTGCCTGTCCTGGAGCAGGGAACGTCTTTCCATTTACTGATGTCCTCTTTGATCTCCTTTTTCAGAGTAGTACTACGGTTTTATTTGTAGAGGTCTTTTACTTTTGTTATTAGGTTAACTCCTAGGTACAGTAAGTCCTCAGCTTAGAAATGAGTTCATTCTGAGAGAATGTTCATAAGTCAGTTTTGTCCCTAAATGTGACAAAGTGAGTCTTACACACCTTTGATGCAAATATGTAATGTAAAGTGTAAAAACCATATTAGGGGTCCTTTCGTATATGTTAGCAATTCAAATGTTTGTAAGTCAGGGACTTACTGTATTTTGTCTTTCTTGAAGCTACTGTGAATGGTATTGTTTTCACAATTTCCTTCTTGTCTAGTTCATTACTGGTATATGCAGTTGCTAATGACTTTCATGTTGATCTTGTATCCTGCTACATTGCTGAAGTTTTTAATTCTAAGAGTTTGGGTCTTCTATATAGAGTATCATGTGATCTGCAAATAATGATAATTTGAGTTCTTCCTTTCCTATGTATGTATGTTTCCCTCCTTTCTTCCTTTCTCTCTCTCTCTCTCTCTTCCTCTCTATCCTTCCCTTTCTTCCTTCTTTCCTTTTGCCTAATTTCTCTGGTTAATGTTTCAAATACTATGTTGAATAGAGGAGATAGTGGATGTCCTTGTTTTGTTCCTGATTTTAGGGGAAATGCTTGAAGTTTCTCCCTATTTAGTATGTTGCTCGTTATTGACTTGTCATAAATGTCTTTTATTATATTCATGTATGATTCTTCTATATCTGTTTTCTTCAGAATTTTTATCACTAAGAGATGTTGAGTTTTGTTGAAAGCCTTTTCTACATCTATTGATACGATCATAGAATTTTTTTTTTTATCATAGGATTTTTAACCCTGCTCCTATTTATGTGATATATTACATTTATTGACATACATATGTTGAACTGTCCTTGCATCTCTGGGATGAAACTTTCTTGATCATGATATGTGATCTTTTTGATAATGTGCTGCATTCTATTTGCTAATGCCTTGTTGAGGATTTTTGCACCATGTTCGTTAAAGAGATTGGCCTATAGTTTTCTGTTTTAGTTGGGTCATTATCCAGTTTTGGGGTCAGGGAGACACTGGCTTCTATAAATGAGTTTGGGAGCACACCATCCTTCAGTTTCTTTGAGGTCCTGAGGAGTATTGGTGATGTAATATCCTTAAAGTTTCTGTAGAACTCAGCAGTGAATCCATCAGGTTCTGGGCTTTTTGTAGTTGGTAGATTCTTTACCCCTGTGTCAGTTTCGTTGCTTGTTATTGGGTTGTAAAGCATATTAGTGTCTTCGGTTAGTTTTGGTAGTTTGTATGTGTCTAGGAATCTATTAATTTGCTAATTTGTTAAAATACAAGTAGTTACTATCTTCTGGATTTTGACAGTGTCTACTGTGATTTCACCTTTTTTTACTTCTAATTGCATTGATGTGAGTCTTTCCTCCCGCCCCCCTTCAGTAAGTCTGGCTAAAAGTTTATTCTTTCACAGAAGCAGCTCTTTGATTTGTTGATTTTTTTAAAAAACTTTTTTTTAGTGTCACTTTTGTTGATTTCCACTCTCATCTTTATAATTTCCCTCCTTAATTTTGGTGTGGGACTGATTTGTTGTTGTTTCTTAACTGTTTTAATGTTTTTCATACCATTATTTATTTTAGCTTGCTCCGTTTTCCCAATGTGAGCATTGATTACAAAGATTTTTCCTTGTGGAACTGTTTTCATAGTATTGCAGAGGTTTTGTTGAGTTCTACCATCATAATCATTAACTTCTAGAAATTTTAAAATTTCTTTGGTTTCTTCTGTGACCCATTGGTTATTAGGAGTATGTTGTTAATTTTCCAGGAGCTTTTGCTTTGTGTGAAATTTCTTCTGTTGTTGATTTCTATTTTAATTGCACAGTGGCCTGACAGTCTGCATGGGGTAATGTCAATTCTTTTATATTTACTTAAGCAGGCTTTGTGGACTAGTGTTTCATCTGTGTATTTTGGAAAAACTACCATGTGCTGCTGAAAAGAATGTGTACTTTGTTGTAGAGGGGTGGAACACACTGTGTACCTTACTTAAGTCACTATGTTCAAGAGTGTGGTCTGGGTCTGATACTTCTTTATTGATTGTTTGTTGATCTGTCTCTTTGTGAAAGTATCATGTTAAAATCCCCTGCTATGATTGTGTTAGTGTTTATTTGATTGTTTAATTTCAGCAGTTTTTGTTTTATGAAGATAGATGCTTCAGTATTTGGTGTATGTATGTTTATCAATGTTATCTCTTCTTGTTGGATTATTCCCTTAACTAGTAATATAGTGACCAACTTTCTTCTAATCAGTTGTAATTTGAAGTTTAACACATGTGATACTAGAATTGCTACCCATGCTTGTTTTTGGGGTCCTGGTGCATGAAATGTTGTTTTCCATTCTTTAATTTTTAGTCTATGAATTATCTTTCTGAATTAGGTGAGTTTCTTGCATGAAACAGACTGTTGAATTCTGTTTTTTATTTAATCTAGTCTGCCGGTCTGTGTCTTTTAATTGGAGAGTTGAGACTGTTAATGTTGAGAGATATTACTGAGATGTGTTGGTTACTTAACCATTATTGTCTTCTTTATCTGTTTGTGGATCCTTTGTTTTTCTTTCCTTGATGTTTTCTGTTGCTGTTTGTCCATTGACTTCACTTGTTTCCTGTTTGTTTTAGCTGTCTGTAATTTTTGTTTCTGTTGCAAATATTCTTGAGTATTTTCTTCTGAGCTATTCTTTCTCATAGAAGTACATTATTTCTTGGTCTATTTTGAAGTATGGCTTTGATGGATAAGTGAATCAGAGTTAGACGTTGTTTGCTCTTAGCGCTTGAAATGCTTCATTCCAAGCTCCTCTGGCCTGTAGGATTTATGTGGAGAAGTCTCTTGTGATTCTTACTGGTTTATCTTTTTATGTGATTCCCACCCCCGCAACTGGCAACTTTTTAAATTCTAGCTTTTTGTTGAATTTCTGATAACTTATTAAAGATATGCCTTGGTGAGCTTCTTTTTTTTGTCATATTTTTTGGTGTTTTACAAGCATTGTTTACTTGTATTTTAAGCTGTTTTCCTGTATTTGAGAAATTTTCTTCTATGATTTCTGTAAACATGTTAATAAATCCATCTATACTACCTTCTAGTTTTTCTGTAACTTCAATTAGCCTTAGATTAGTCTTCTTATTTTCATCTACTAGCTGCTGGATTATCTTGTCCTGCTCTCTTACTTTCTTTTTGACTTCTTTGAGATCTCTGTGGTAATTTCACTGTTTTGTCCTCAATATCAGATACTGTCTTCACATTGGTCATTTTTGCAGTTTATGAATTCTATATGGGTTTTTATTTCAGGTGTTTCTGTCTTATGTCTTTTTGACGATTCTGTATCCTTGTTGAATCTGTCATTCAAAATTTAAACTGTTTCAGTTAGGTTGTACAGTTTTTTACTTATTCCTCAAAATTCAGTGTGTGCATATTGAGTGAAATTGTTGTGAACTTTTGGTTCATTTCCATTTTGAACTCATCTATTTTCTTCATCTCTTGTATGAACTTTTCATAGATTTCTGCTACCTGGTATTTGGTTTCTTTTCCCTTTGTGATCCATTTGTTCTGCCTTGGGATGTTGGGAGACCTCAAGGATCTTTTTTTTTCTTTTTGGCTTACCCATGCTCTTATGTGTATCTGTGGTTTTTAAAATATCTATCTATCTGTCTATCTCCCCTCTTCCCTTCATTATTTTGGAGGGGTGTAGTCCAGGTTGAGGACTAGAAAAGTGAGGAGCGTTTGTGGCTTATGTGAAAATTTTTAGTCTGATTTTATCTTCTTGTGAATGATTTTCAGCTTTGTATGCAGTGTTAGTATTTACTTCTGTTGTTTACTTTAAGCGATTTGGACTGTGTTCCTATGTTTTGCCAAAAGAATTATTTCTGGTTATGACACCATAAACAGATTCAATCTTATAACACTTCTGTATGAAAGTCCTTACAATTATACATTCCCCCTTTGTCTATCCTTTGTGCGCACTGTGACAGTTTATTTGTGGTTGTTCTGCAATAATGTAGGTGAGATGAGGTGAGGAGATGATTGAATGATGAGTGTTAGACCCTAAGAAGGAGGTTTGAAGAGGAGAATAGTGGTCGATTAGAAGAAAAAGTTGGTGTGGGGGTCTGATCATATTGGAATACTTCTATTATTTTTTTTCTTTTTTGGTACCAGAAATTGAACTCAGGGCCTTGTGCTTGCCAGGCAGGTGCTGCACCACTGACCTACATCCCTGGCCCTATTGTTGTACTTTTATTTGGGTTGATGGGTTAGTACTGAGAGTTTTCAGAAGATATTTGTAGAGGCAAAGGTGAGACATGGGAAAAAGGAGGTTTACTTTATGGTTAAGGAAAGCTGTATGGTTGTCAGAACCTACTTATAGGGAGGAAAATAAGCCAGTTAAAATATCAATGAGCCAAAAACTTAGGATGGGGAGGACTGACAGCTAATACTAGAAAAGATAGGAGAACTGTGTATTCCTCTCAGATACCATTTTTTAATTGTGTCTTTAAATTTGGGAGGTCTTTTTTTTTTTTTTTTTGAGTTCTTTATATATTCTGGATAGTAATCCTTGGTCTGAGGAACAGTAGCAAATAGCTTTTTTTCCTATATTGTGGGTTGTCTCTTGCTGTGCAAAAGCTTTTTAATAAGGCAAGATTCCAGTTGTTGATTCTTTGTGATATTTCCTGTGAGACTGCAGTTTTATTCATAAATTCTTTGCCTACACCAATGTCTTCAAGAGTTTTACCTATTTTATCTTCCAGCAGATTTAATGTTTCTGTTTTAATATTTAGATGTTTTATCTATTTCAAATTTAGATCAGTGCATAGTGAAAAATAAGGGTACAGTTTTAAACTTTGGCATGTGCAAAGCCAGTTTTTCCAGCATCATTTATTAAGGAGGCTATCTTTCTTCCAGTGAATGTATTTGACAGCTTTGTCAAAGTTAATGTAGCTGAGTACGTCTGGAGTTGTTTCTTCATCTTGTAATCTGTTACATTGATCTTTGGGTCTGTTTATTTGCCAGTACCACACTGTTTTTAGCATGGTAGCTTTAAAGTATAATTTTAAGTTGGGGATTGTGATGTCCCCTTCCTTGCTTTTGTTACCCTGAATTGCCTTTGCTATTCTAGGTTTCTTTAGTTCCAAATGAATTTTAGGATTGTTTTCTCTAATTCTGTGAAATATGCTGTTGGAATTTTGATCAGGATTGCTTTAAATCTGTATAACAATTTTGGAAGTGTGGCCATTTTCACTATATTCATTCTTACCCAAGATGAAGGGATGTTTTTCCATTTTCTAATATCCTCTTCAATCTTCTTTTTCAGAGTACTGTAGTTTTCAATGTAGAGGTCTTTTAAATCCTTTGTTAGATTGATTCCTAGGTATTTCGGTTTTTTTTGTTTTTTCTTGTTTTTTTTTTTTTTTGGATGCTATTGTGAAAGATGTTGTTTCCCTAATTTCTCTCTCAGTGAGTTTTTTGTTTGGGTACAGGAAGCTATCGATTTTTGAGTGTTGACTTTTGTATATTAACTGAATTTGCTTATTAAATCTAACAGTTTTTAGTGGAGTTTTTGTGATCTTCTATGTAGAGTATCATGTCATCTGCAAATAATGATAAGTTAACTTCTTTCTTTCCTATCTTTATTCCTTTTTATAATTTCTTTCGCTTGTCTAATTGCTCTGGATAAAGTTTCTAGGACTGTGTTGAATAAGAATGGAGACAGTCTACATCCTTGTCTTGTTCCTGATTTTAGAGTGAAAGCTTTTAGTTTTTGTCCCTTTAGTATGATGTTGGCTGTTGGTTTGTCATAGGTGGCTTTTATCAGATTGAGATAAAGACCATCTATTCCAGTTTTCTGTAGGGTTTTTATCATGAATGGGTACTAGACTTTGTCAAAAACTTTTTCTGCATGTATCGAGATGATCACATGGTTTTTGTCCTTGGCTCTGTTAATATTATTTTATGTTTATTAATTTATTTATGTTGAACCATCCCTGCATTCCTGGGATAAATCCAACTTTTATATAATTTTCTTGATGATTTGCTGCATTTTGTTTGCCAGTATGTTATTGAGGATTTTTGTATCTATGTTCATTAGGGAGATTGACCTGTAGTTCTCTATTTTAGTTGGGTCCTTCTACTATTTTGGTATCAGGGTAATGCTTGCTTTCAGAAGTGAATTTGGGAGTATTGCTTTCCTTTCAATTTCATTAAAGAATTTGAGAAGTAGTGGTGTTAGGTTTTCTTTAAGTTTCTTGTAGAATTCAGCAGTGAATTCATTGTAGCCTTGGCTTGTTTTCATTAGTAGGTTTTTAATTGCATCTTTGATTACGTTGATACTGGTTTATTTAGGTGGTTTTTTGTTTGTTTGTTTTTTGTAGTGTTGTTTGTTTGTTTGTTTGTTTGTTTTGGTCTTTTTGAGACAAGGTCTTGTTATAACCTGTAGCCTGTGATTTGACCAAAGCGCCGTTTTGCTGTTTTGTATGCGCCGTCTTAGATTAGAAACCCCCCTTGATTCGCTAAGGTTTCTGTTTTTCTGTAAAATCCCCCTTCCCCCAGTAATCTAAGAAACAAACAGTTACAACTTTTAGGTTGCTGACCGAAAAGCGGGGGTCAAAAGATAAACACTCACCCTGCTCCATGCAAAGAGAAAAAAATGTGT